>VURO01049998.1:40268-70636 GCA_015108175.1 Pelvicachromis taeniatus | reverse complement strand
TAGTGACAGTGTCAATACTGGAAGCATGAGGCGACATCTGGACCCTACAGGTAGTCCAACTCTTCCAGGATGGCACATCAATGCATGCCATTGTCAGGTTTGCGGTGTCTCCCAGCACAGAACATGGAGGAGATTCCAGGAGGCGGGCAGTTACTTTTGGAGAGCTGGTCAGGGCTGTGGAAGGTCTTTAACCCATCAGCAGGACCAGTATCTGCTCCACAGCCAGATCCCTACAAAATGACTTCCAGCGGGCCACTGGTGTGAGTGTCTTGGACCAAACAGTCAGAAACAGATTTATTGAGACTCGCCTGGGGGCCCGAAGTCCTCCACTCAGCCCTTTGCTCACAACCTGGCAACGTGGAGCCCAATTGGCAATTCACCACTGGCACTTTTCACAGATGAGACCAAATTCAGTCTCAGCACATGTGACAGACGTGAAAGGGTCATTCAGCATGACAGGATTGGTGGTGGCTCAGTGATGGTCTGGGGAGGCATATCCATGGAGGGACGCACAGACCTCTGCAGGCTACGCAACAGCACCCTAACTGCCATTAGGTATTGTGATAAAATCCTTGAACCCATTGTCAGACCGTATGCTGGTGCAGTGGGTCCTGGGTTCCTCTTGGTGCATGACAATGCTGAACCACATATGATGAGAGTGTGCAGGCAGTTCCTGGAGGATGAAGGGATTGATACCATTGAATGGCCCCCATGCTCACCTGCCCTAAACCCAATAGAACAGCTTTGGGACATTATATTTAGGTCCATCCAACACTGTGACGTTGCACCTCAGACTGTCCAGGAGCTCAGTGATGCCCTGGTTCAGATCTGGGAGGAGATCCCACAGGACACTATCTGTCATCTTATTAGGGGCATGCCTCGACGTTGTCAGACATTCATCCAAGCATCCGGGGACCATACAAATGACTGAGTACCCCTTTGAGTTGCTGCAATAGAATTTTTGCAAAAACGGACTTGCCCTTTCACTTTACTTTTTGGGATGTTTTTAGCCCTCTAGGTTAATAATTTCAACTTCCTTCAAACAATGTGGCATCGTTTCTTTCCTAACACACGACCCAGCCTCTATCAAATAAATATGCAGAGCACTTTTAGGCTTAAAACTTTTTGATAATACTGATAGATAGGGCAGGATCAAGTGACCCAGAACCCTTGCTGAGTTACAATGCAATAGACATAGGTGGCTGGGAAGGGCTTTCTGTGAATCACTGACCTCACTCCTTTTTCACTGTGTCTATACACATACACTGAAATGCAAAGTCAATGCATATCACTGCAAATGGAGTGTATCTTTTTTGCGTGTTTCTTTCCTCACCTCCAACCTGTTCCACAGGTGGCTGCTCCTCCCTGAGCCTGGTTCTGCCACAGGACTTTTTCTTGTTAAAGGGGAGTTTTTCCTTCCCACTGTTGCCAAGTACTTTCTCACAGGAGCTTGTCTGATTATTGGGGTTTTCCTTGTATTATTGTAGGGTCTTACATATAAAACTAACTGATACAGGTGAACGTAGTAGTGATTTGGTTCTATATAAATTAAATTGAATGCAATTGTATTGATTTTTTTCCCATTGAGATCTGATAAAAAAATATATTTTTTTTTTAGAGTTTTCCTTTTTTTTGAGCGGTGTATTTCTTTCTTGTCTCTTCATAGCCACAAGATGTCTAATAAAGAAGTGAAAGCTGCACTGAAAAATGCCAGAGAGGCCATTAAAAACAAAGAATTCAAAGAAGCTCTAAAACACTGCAAGGTAAAATATCTTAAATTAAATAAAAAATAATGGCTGACGATTTAATATGCAATTCTCAGACATACTAGGAATAAAAATGTAAAATTGACCTTACTCTCTGTATTGTGGGTTTAGACTGTTTTGAAAATTGAGAAAAACAATTACAATGCTTGGGTCTTCATCGGCTTGTCAGCCAGTGAACTGGATCAACCGGATCAGTCACAGGCAGCCTATAAAAAGGCAGTGGAGCTGGAGCCGGAGCAGCTGCTGGCTTGGCAGGTAAGGTGCAGAATGTATTAGTTAATGATAACTGGTCTTTCTAGCTCTGTAATACTTACACTACTGTGATCAGTTAATTTGATAATGATAAACAGTTGAAATTACTTCAGATTAACTTTCCGTGCCTCTTATGGATTCTTCTTTTTCTTTAAAAAATGAATTCATCTTCACTCAGGATGTCATCTTTTATAAAACTCCTCTCTCTCTTCTATTAATAATGCCCAGTGTTAATGACACTTTCTTTTTCTTTAAGGGCTTGGCAAATCTGTATGATAAGACTGATCAGTGGGACTTCAAAGTTGAGCTGCCTAATGTCTACCAGAAACTTGTTGAGTTGTATGCGAGGTAAGATATGGAAACATTTTATCACTGTCCTGAAGTGTCCTATAAATACATAAAACAGATAAAAAATAATGATCGATAAAATAATGAAATTGAAAGTACGGTAATTAATACACTGTGACAGTTTGCAGCATATTATGAGGTTACTGATTTGTCATCATGTTCTCGATTCACAGTTCAGACAAAAACAAATGTTATGAGGTGATCAACAAACTGACAGAAATTTACGAGTCTGACAAAGAATATTTAAAGGTATGCAATTTCAAGACTCATGAAAATAGAGTGTTTTGCGAATGTGCGTGGTTTTTTCTTTTTCGTTTTTGGCACATGTGAATATATGTTTATGTGTGTGAGCAGCTGGCCAGGGTTTGGCTGCAGCTCATTCAGCTGAAGGAGGAAGAACCCGTGGATAAGAAGGAGTTAGTGCAGCTATTGCAAAAGATGACCCAGCTCCTCTCAGACTGTCTTAAGGAGGTGGAGCAGGACAGTGAAACTCAGCAGCATGTAAGACTTCCCAAAGTGTGGCTTTTAACTCATCAAAATTATGTTTCCCTTTACGTGCAAACACTTTACAGTGCTTAAGATTCCATGTCTTCTAACAAAATCCAATGTAATGGGGTAGCTACAGCTGGCTCGCCATAGCTTCTACGTATCATAAGCACCCATTGATTAAGAGAAGCAAAAGTCATATGTTTGCACATACACTGCACATACATCAATGCTGTGTTTGGTTTCTTTGTGCTTATTAGTTAATCACAGCATTTGAGAAAGCTCTGGTTCTCATCGATCCTGCTCCAGGAGAGGACCACAAGAAGGTCTCAGCTGACTATGTCAAGTGTCTTTCTCTAGTAAGTGCATCTTCTTTTATGTCTCACTAACTATTTCCATTAGACTCTGGAGATGTTTATCCAAAAAGGTCAGCTCCTTATAGATAGTTATGCTTCTCAAAATGACCTGTTAATCATGAATCTGATCTTACTGCAGCTACCACAAGAAGAAGCCAGAATGACTGCAGCATGTCAGTCCATGATTTCCCTCTACCCCAACCAAAGTTATCCTCTTGAGGTTCTTTGTCATCATTATCTTAAAACAGGTAAAAATTTTGGGGGAAAAAACAAAAAACCTTGCCTTTTTGTACTCATAATGGATGTTCATAAATGGCAGAGTCATGTGTGTCTTCTTCTTTTTTTTCCCCAAAGGAAACTTTAATGACGATGTAGTTAGCTCTTTCTCCCGCCTCATGGATCTGGTCCCTGACAGTGGATTGGGTCATTTGTGTCTGGGCACCAAAGCATTGCTGGAAGGAAGGTATAAAGATGCCATTGATGACCTTACAAAAGGTGAGTTGTCCCAGTAACAAACAATATAAACAACATACCTGAACACTTTATCCTTTAATATATTCTCTTGATGGTAACTTTTGTTCATTAGCTGTCTCCCCCACTTTTATTAGGATTGAAGAAAATGAGCTCCACTACAGGATGGCACAGTCTGGCTGAAGCCCAGTTTAAAATTTACAGATACGCTGACAGCGCTACTTCATGCTCACAAGGTACATTTAACTGTGTCCACTCAAGACATCACCAATATTTAGTTAAAAAGAAGGTGAATAAAAAGGGTCTTAAGCACTGCCTTTAAAGATCAGTGTCTTTAATCCCTAAAAAAGACATTTCAGTGTGTGTCCTTTTCTATTAGGTTTGAATGTATGTGACTCTGAAGAGAAGGAGCTGAGGGTCAGACTTCTTCGACTAAAACTAGAGGCTTTAGTGAGAAGTGGAGGAGAGAAAGCTGGAGAACAGGCTTTGGAGACATTTAAACAGGTAATGCTTTGGTAAATGCTAGATTTAAACAGCATTGTGTAATTTAGTGCATAAAATTATTCTGGAGATTGTTAGAAGCTGTAAAAAGTTGATATAATATCAAAGGAGATGCCATATCTGTGTCTTTGTTTTGTTTTTTAGATTCCAGAAGCTGAAAAAGACTCGGGTCTGTTAGCCCTTAAAGGACGTGCATACCTTAACAAAGGACAGACTGATCAAGCACTTAAGGTTGAAATTAAATGAATACTCACTGATTCCGTCAATGAAAACAACACATTTCTGTTATTTTAACTAACTTATGGTCGCAGGGTGCGAGGAGCATGCGTCTCGTAATGATGCGCTGGCCAGCATTAATCTAGTCTGTCCTTTATAGGTGTCATCAGAACTGGTGGCTTCCAACCCAAACCTGGCCCAAGGATTGGCTCTGAGAGGACTGGTGCACTTGGCTAAGGCTGAAAAGCAACTGGCAGAGCAGAGGTTTAAAAAAAAAAAGACATAAATCTACTGTCTTAAACTTATGTAAAAGAGCCCATTTGCATGGTATAAAATCATTGGGTTCTTCACACCAAACTGTGTTTTTTTTTTGCATTTCTTTTATGTAGTTTCCTAAAGGCTGCGAGTCAGAGCCCAGACTGTGGAGAGTATTTTTTTTTGCTTGGACAGCTCTACTGGGATATGGGGGAAGAGACCCGTAAAGACCGGAGCAAAGCTCACACACATTTGCTGAAGGTTTGTGCAATTATTATTAAAAGTTTTGTGTATATGGTAGGAAAGGTGAATTCAAGTGCTAATGGGTCAGTCTTTGGAAATAAGAGGTAAATGGCATTCGAGTTTGAGAGCTTTGTTTGTCCATTTCAGGCTGCAAAGCTAGATCCACACCTTGGCTGCGTATTTCGCTACCTGGGGCATTATTATCGGGACGTTGCAAAGGATTATGGCCGTGCACAAGGCTGCTACAAGAAGGCCTTTCAGCTTGACAGTGAAGATGTTGAGTCTGGCTCTGCCTCGGTGGATCTCAGTATGGGGCAAGGGGACATGGTAAGTTGGGTGTGAAAAAGTCACCAAATTCTGAGAATCGGCCTCTTGTTCACTTCTTGTTACTGCTTTCTGTTTCCTTACTGGTGACTTTGCTATTGACACAGGACACTGCCTTAGCCATTCTTCAGTCTGTGTTAGAGAAAGCCACTCCAGGCTCGGCTAAATGGGCCTGGATGAGACGAGGCCTTTACTACCTGAAAGTTGGAGAAAATCAACAGGCCATAGCCGAGTAAGATTTACACATCTGAGACAACAACATTTATTACCACAGTCTAAGTGTTTAAGTGCTGTTGAATATTTTATTTATAATTTTAGCCTGCAGGCCGCTTTAAGAGCAGACCCAGAGGACTGGGTGTGTTGGGAGTGTTTAGGGGAAGCATATCTAAACCGCCGGAGCTTCACAGCAGCTCTGAAAGCTTTTGGTAAAGCCCATCAGCTTCAGCCCTGCTCCATCTACAGTGTCTACCAGGCTGCTGCAATCAAACAGACTCTGGGCAAGTTCAAAGAGGCTGTTGCAGAGTACTTGCTGATCACAGGAAAGCAGGACTATGTCCCTGCTCTTAAAGGTAAGTGAATGTTTCATTGTACCCTTTGAATGCACTTTATTTGATTTAATGTAATCTATTAGGCATTTTATTGCACATCTTCAGGGAGTGATGTGTTTAAATCTGGGCATTTAATTTTACTTAACATGGTATTTTATTCAGGTCTTGGGGAGTGCCAGCTGTCTCTGGCAAAAAGTTTAATGCAGGACTGCAGAGATGGAGGAGCCATTGACCTTATTCAGCAAGCAATACAGAACCTCTTCAGGTAATGACAACACACTCATTCATCCTGCGAACCCCAAAGGCTCTGTATATGACATTTGTAATATTATTATAACAGCAAAACAAGTTCTTGCTAGCGAAGCAATGGTGGATTAATGGTCCTTTTAGCAGTGAATATATTGACATTTGATCTGTGTTTTGTAATATGAGCTTCTCTGGTCTATGTTTTAGACGGCAGTATGGCTGCTGCACATTAGTGCGATGTGATGCTGACGCATAGTGTGGCCTCTGACACTAAAGCAACATATTGTAACGATATTGTCAGGACGAGATCACTTTAGCTACCTAAAAGGATATTTCACTTCATACTTTTAGGGAGACTCGCTAGCCTAAGAAGGAGATGGGTCACTCAGCAGATCAAGGCCATATCTTAACAAACTACTTATGTTACTGAAATTAAAATGACAAAAATTACTCTATATGATAAAATTTAAGATTCAAATCAACAAAATAAAAGCCAAGAGCTCCTTCCTGTATGCTCCACTACACATGGCTGAGAACAAGAAGAAAGGGTAGCTAGGGGGATGGTGTGGCCATTGTGTTTACTGTAGGGCTGTTCCCCGATACCACATCTGGCAGTTGTGAACATTATATACTGCATACTTAGTATTTTTCTAACATTCTTTACTTTGTGATCTCTAGAGCTGTACAGCTACGACCAGACCTTTCCTGCTTGTGGAAGCTGCTGGGAGATGCTTGCACTGCAGTTAGCGCCGTGTCCCCAAACAGAGCCAACGTTATAGTGCCTGCACTACTTGCTGGTTTAGATGCCAACACTGAGAGCCAAATGCTCAACCAGGTCCAGACACTTAAAGTTGGCGAGAGGTATGGCCATTATCTTATCATTATAAAGCTGATAATGGATAAGAATAGTCAGTTACTATATATTTGTCCTTTTTTGACATTGGTTATCCTACCTGCCCCTATTGACCAAGCAGAAATTGATGTTGCTATGTTTTACCACAGGTGCTATGCTCATGCTTTGAAGCTGATGCCTGAAGTTGCCAGTCTTTGGTATGATCTAGGGCTCAACTATTATCACCAGGCCAGCCTTACACAGAATGACCAGAACTCCCCAGCTATGGACATAGTGAAGGCCCAGCAGGTTATTTGAAGAATCCTGTACAACATCTTTGAACTTAAGAGGTTTCTCTCTCTCATGGTCGTTTTTTTTTTCTATGCAGTGCTTAAAAAAAGCCATCATGATGGACAGCAGCAACCATAGCTACTGGAATGCCCTGGGAGTTGTTTCCATGAACAAAGGTAACGACATTCTCAGGTAACGGGTACGTTTTTAAAGTAAAAGCCTGTATAGCTTTTTTTTTTCTGTTTTTTCTCTCACTTAGGAATAAAGCAACATTGTCCCCCTGCAGTCTGTTGAAAGATCTCTGCCTGTTATTATTTAAACATAAAGAGAGTCAAAATGTTGTGGCTTTTGAAAAATGTCTTTATTCAAGACATTTGTCTTTATACTCTGACAAGAGTACCAAGGTCTGTGAACTTAATGGACTTAAGTTTGATAGGGTTTGACCCTAACCCCATTCAGAATGGTATGACTGCTAGAATTGAATGAATTTTACGGTTCACTTTTTTACAATTATAAATAATTATATACTTCTCACCAATCTTTAGAGGAAAGAACAAAATATTTTCTCCTTTTTCTCACATCAGGACTTGAGAACTATGGTCTGGCTCAGCATTGCTTCATCAAGTCTGTCCAAGTTGAGCCTAATGTACGTACTGCGCATTTGGTGTAGAGATTAATAAAGTACTCTTAGAAAAATATTCTGCTGTTTTTAATGTGTCTCTTATATCTCATTGCAGAATGTTGTTGCCTGGACAAACCTGGGTAGCCTGTATCTGAAGAAGGAAAATATAGAGGTGTGTGATTCCTTGGTTTATGCTTTATATTTCTTCTGTTTTTGTCAGAGGTGGAGGACGTTTTCATTGTTCAAATGTGGATTTATTGTTATAGCTTGCACACGAGGCCTTCAAGATTGCTCAGTCCTTGGAGCCACTTTATGTCAACTGCTGGATCGGACAGGTACCACTCTCAGCATTTATTGGTAACTTGAAAGCCCCCAAGCCAAGAAAATATCACATTACTGGCAATGCTTCACTGTAGCTGATGAATGTATATAATTTCTAATAAATGCATATACATTCAAAGGCACAACTAGCAGAGAGAGGTAAAATGATTCCTTGGGCTATATTATTGGACTAGTAAGGAATGTGAAAGACATCAGTGCTCGGTGAGGGAGCTCCATAAAGTTTGATTACACTGAAAGTACTGGCATAACGGCGTGACTTTTTTGGCCTCTTTGTCTTCATCTGTCTAAACTATAGTTTTATCCTTTGTACTCCTACCAGGCGCTGATAGCAGAACGCGTGGGAAGCTATGACACCATGGATCTTTTCAGGCACACCACTGAACTCAGCACACATGTGCGTGACCTGCCAAAATCTCTGGGCTTCCTTTTGTAATACCCACTTATTAGCAAGATAATAACAGTCTTTGCTTCACCTTTCTTAGTCGCAGTGCTTAATTTTCAACTCCAAGCCTTTTACTTGTAAGGATATAGTAACGATGGCATGGTACAACACAAAATTATGCTTTGCTCTGTTAGACTCGATATTGCCTGCATTTCTGTCTTTCCCTGTCAATCCTGACATCTTTCCTCCATCAGATGGAAGGTGTGAAAGGATATGCCTTCTGGGTTTGCTCCACGCTGCTGGATAAGAGCAACAGAGACTCAGAACTTTACCGTTACAACATCGTGCAGATGAATGCCATCTCTGCTGCTCAGGTGGCACTCAGCAAGTACACAGGTACATCATGTCTGGTGTACTGATTTGCACACAGGATCCACAGATGTTGTGGTTTTCATTTAGCTTTCCATGTGTTACTAGCAGACTTTTTGGTTAGTTGTATATTTTTTTGCATCTCTTTTAGAGAGGATTCAATCAGACCCTGATGCCTTTATTATGCTGGGCTATCTGAATGAGCATCTGCAGCTGAAGAGACAGGCCTCACAGGCTTACCAAAGGTATGTGTTTGAAATACACTGACTGTCTCTGCTTTCTAATTGATGAAGCCGTACAACCAGAGAAGGAACTTAATGTTATATATATTGGGTTTTTAATTGACCTTTTAAAATCCAATATGCTTCCTCAGGGCGGTTGAACTGCTTCAGTCCATGTCCTCTTCAGAAGAGTTGGCGTTTTCTCTTGGCAGCTATGGGCATGCATTGTGGTAACCAGCTGTCTCATTATGATATACTTCAACTATTTTTTCAAATTGCTTGTATTTTATCCTAAATGTCACTTTTATGTTCCACTGTGGCTTTTCCAGCACTTCAGGTCAGTGGGAGGAGGCTGTGAATGTTTATAATTCCACTTCACTGCAAGAGCTCAGTGACCTCGTTGGGCTGGCTCTGGCCTACTGCAAGGCAGGACTCATCTCAGAAAGCATCAACGGTAAGGACTGGAAAACGAAAGTGATGAGATTTCATATGTGTTTACTTGCTAAAAGGGCTGTGAATAAAGTGCTGCATGTGTGTGCGTGTGTATTATAGCCTATGAACGCGCCTTGGCTGTGGCTTCTAGTGAGAAGGAAAAGGCTTATATTCTGACAGCTCTGGCCCTGCTGCAGCACCAGCAGGGTAACCTAGACTCAGCCAAGACTCTGCTGTTTAAATGGTGAGTCTTCTGTGCTTTATGGATTGCACTAGTTTTATGTCCTATTTATCTGTCATCTTAATAAATAATGTTGGTTTTTCCCATTTATTTTCAATATTTGCTGGTATTAAAAAAAAAAAAAGATCCGAAAGCTTTATTGCTTTTTGTTTTATGTTTTAATGGTGATTGTAAAAAGGGCCTGTTGCTTGCCAGTATTGCTGAACCTGGAAGACAAATGTGAATCTCCTTTAATCACTTATATTGTGCTCTATGGTTTTAAAGTTGGAAGAGCTTATTTTAATGTGCACATACTGTTAGTTTTCAGGTTTAGACTTGCCACAAATTATATTTAGATTTTTATTCTGCACGCCACTGGAAGTTTGTGCCTACAGGATATACATATAAGCTCTGGCCGTGTAAACCAAAAAAATAAATCAAAAAGAGATATGTAGCACAAGATCGTGCATGTGTGTGATAGGTTTCTACTTTTAAAATGTGCTGTTTTTCAGGAAAACTGTCAAGAAAACAATTTGATTATGTCATGGGAAACGTTTTGAAACCATCTGATGATACATGTTGTTTGTAGATAATGTTTGTTCTAGTCTTGAATGCAAGCTAAAACCTTTTTCTTTTTTTAAAAAAACTATTTGTTCCCATAGTTCGATGTTAAAGGAGCCAATCTCAGAGTCTCTGGTTTGTTTATGTGCTCTCGGATTGGCTCACGGTGATGCTACACTTGCTGCTGCTGCACTTACTGAGCTCCTAAAGCAAGGTTCAGGCTCTGGGAATGCTATCGAGCAGCGATGTCTACTCACGTGCACCTTGTTGGCTGTGCAGGGAAATTTTAGTGCAGTGCCAAGGGAGGTTTCAAGAGCTGTGCACAGGTATTTCCCTTTAATGAAATTTACATTAATGATAAGCTTTACCTCACCTCGAACAACAAATAATTTTGCTGGTTTGTACTCTGTTACACTCTGTGCATTTTATTCTACACTGTAGTGATCAAAGCAAGCAGTCACCCACAACTGCAACAACCCTGGACAGTGCAGCAGCAGATCATAAATGTAACAAGTTTCCATGTTTTCCTGATTTATTTACAGCAATCCTGGAAATTCTTCTTTGTGGGCGCTTCTGTCCAGGGTGGTTCCACAATACTATCCTAGAAAGGCAAATGTAAGCCTGTATACATACACAAACACAGCATGCGCTGCAGGCTATGCCTAATAAATCAAATATGCTCAAACACATTTGGTTGATTGTGGTTTTCACCTCTTTTATATTACAGGGTGGTGCAGTAGCTGGCCATGTTGCCTGTCTCTCCAGTATGACCCAAGGAAAGGTGAAAATGTCACTTTGATCTTATGTCTTGTGTTCTCTGGTAAACCTTCTAACTGGCCTCCATTTAATTTAGTATTCATTTCTGTTTCTCAGTTTTTGTACATTGTAGGTATATTTTACAACTTTTAACAACTAAGACATCCAAAATGTATGTTTTGCCCATATATTCACATTGTTTGCATGTTAAACAGTTGATTTAACTTGTGTGACTGCAGAGGGCGTTGTTGTACAGTGGAGTGAACCAGCTGGCCAGTGGCAGACACTCTGGCCAGGACAGTCAGAAGAATGCATTGAAGACTATGCAGAGAGCTGTACTGCTCTGTCCTGGTAAACACACACATCATTTTATTACACAATGAACACAATATTCTTTTTATTGTCTTTTAAAGCTGAAAATATACATGACAAATAAATAAAATTTGTTAAAATTTTCTAATTTAGTACAATTCTAGTGAAGTGTGTCGTATATGTGGGAATATATTGATAGGATAGAGAGGAAATACATTTCCTATTTTTGCCAGGAAAGTTTGTTCATGTTTATTTATATCAGTGGAGAGTAACCTTACCTATATAGGAGAAATGGCTGTCTTGCAAGTGACCTTTCTTGAAGAACACGGGTGTGTGAGATACTTGCTTATACGTATTTGAGTGGTCATTCTGCTCTCTGCTTTAGATGATCCAGCAACGTGGGCCGGATTAATGGCTGCTTGTTACACCGAAAACACTTCTTGTTATCTTTCTGGTTCTGCTCCTCGCAGACAAGCACTGCAGCAGACCCTTATGTCAGTGGTTTCTGAGAAAGGTATGCTCACTGGTGCTCTTTTACTGTCACCTGATTTGTGTGAGTATTTGAATGTGTAGCTTACACCTTCTTGTGTCTCAGTGCGTAGTGTGGATGAAATAGAGCGCCCTCTAGCTCAGGCTCTAGAAGGATGGGTACTACAACAGGCAGTGACTGGTCTCATGCTGGAGGGACAGCTAGAGCAAGCAGAAGTCCTTTGCACACAGGTAGGATATGGGACTCACACACACTGTGTGAACAACTCTAACTTTGTCTCCAAAACACTCTGAGGTACACTGAGCTGAGCTGTCCCTCAGATATAGCCATTTCTAATCTTTTCCATTCTGGTTACTATCTTTAACTCTGCCACCTTTGACACAGTTTTACCTTTTCACAGGTCTTGAATGTGTCCCCTGAGCATGCAGCAGTAACGCTATCCCTGAGGCAGGTGCAGTGTCAGCGCCTCCTTATGACTGATGGTGGTGCTGTCCTCCCAGAGCATGTGCTGGAGCAGCTCAACAGTGCTGTGATGATGAACCCTACCAACATTGGGGCATGGCATGTAAGGGTTTACATTTACCTGCTTATCCATTAAAGTACTCTAGCACGGCTAGAGGGACTAAGTGATGATCTCTTCTTTGCTTTTAACTGCCAATATTTTAATGGTAAATTTGAATACTGCTAAACCATGTTGTTCACATGGACACATAGATGTAGCATAAGAAGGAAAGACAGCATCTTGGAAAAAAAGTTTCATTCTCATGTTAAAATGATGGGGGTTTTTTTCTCTTTACTGTTATTTTCTCTTGCTTTCACTGAGACTCTGAACATTCTTTACCTCACTTCAAAAAACCCAAAATTGCTGCACTTAACATCAAGTAGTTGCTACCAGTAACGGGGTAGCAGCAAAAGCCTCGAGCATATTGGCAGTTGGTGCTACAGTGATTACAGTATATATGTGGAGAATGGAAAAAAATAGCATTTGATGCTCATTATTAATGTTATAATGACAATGACAATATTATGTAGTTATAAGGATTCTTCTAGCCGTGTTATCTTTTGATTAGATGAAGATGTTGGCAGCTTAAAACCATAATTATGCTTATCCTCTCATATTTTCTCCCCCAGCTGCAGTGAATTCTTGTCTCTATTCCAAATCTTCATTTATTCTGTGACTTCTCTGCTCCTCTCTGCTCAGTGGCTGGCCGAGGTGTATCACAGCCAGGGCCTACTGGTTCAGGCGGTCATGGCTTACAGACAGAGTCTCCAGCTGGCCTTGCAGCTTGGCATGCACAGCTGCCAGGTAGCCAGCCTTCTCCGACTAGCCTTGCTAGCTCTCAGACCTTGTATGGTAAGTATATGTTTAGGATTCAAATCAGGATCTACAAATTTAGGACATCAAATTAAAGCTATTAAAGCAGGATTATATAGTATCAATACAAACAAAAACGATATTACATTATTTAAGGAATACTGTATTTTTTTTGTCTCAGAAGTAGCATTTTTAGCAATAAGGATGTAGTTGTGTTTCATAAAAATGACAAATTTACGTGAATATGCACAAAAAGCCAGAGTCGGCTCCTTTTTTACATCCCTGTCAAGTAAGGAAACATTCAAGGTAGAGGAGATAAAAGATTGATGAATCATAGGAGATGAGCAGCCAAGGCTAAGTGGATGACAAGAGGCTATTGCTAAAGAGAGATTTCTGTGAAAGCTGCTGCACGTGTTCCGCATGTTGTTGTTATAGCTTGGTGTATTAGATTTCTCTTTGCTAGTTTTCTCTGAACCATGTGTGATGTGACTTCTAAGGTGGCTGTCCCAGGAAATGACTGGAAGGACTTGGTGCTGGAAGCCACTACTGAGGTTCTGAAGCTGGACTCCTCCTCCCCTGTGGCACTTCTTTTCCAGGCTCTGCTCCAGTTTGCGACAAAGATGGCTGCTAGGTCAGTGCAGCTCCCTATGCTAAGTTTATTTACGTACACGAAGGTGCAGGTTGCAGTGCTGTCGGTCAGTCCACATAGCCATGCAAATGATTTTATCCCACTAGATGTTTAATTTAACAGCTTAAGTGATTAAATGAAACATAAGAGTCTTAAAACTTCAAATCCATGCTTCCATCTGTCTTTTTAATATATTGGTACTTTTGGGACTGCAATGCTAAATTTTGTGTCCTGATAGTATTATAGCATTCTGTCACCCTCAGAGGACTGCCAGGACAGTTAATTAAAGTACATTCATGAGAATGCTGAGCGGAGCAAATATGCCAACCATGACCTGGCTAAATTCCTTGAGAAATGCTGCAGAACTCCTGCGCCAAGCATAATCACAGTATCAGGAGCTCTTTTCATTTCACATTGTATCTATTAGTAAATACTGATGGAAGAGAGAAAACCGAGTATCAGACCAGACTGAAGTACAGTGTCGTTCCAAATATTTGTGATGTTTGTGTCTGACTGTTTCAGCTGGTTCAAAATTCAGATCACCAGTCTTTGAGTTACACATGTTAGGAGAAGTTATTACACATAATTAGAAATAACACAGGCAGGCGGTAGTTAGACCTGCTATGACGTACGGTTTGGAGACAGAGGCACCAACAAAAAGACAGGAGTCCAAGCTGGAGTTAAATATGTTATGATTTTCATTTAACAGAATGGGACAGACATCAGAAGGATAGTTTAGGTCAAGTGTTTTGCAGACAAAGTTGGAGAGGCAAGGCTGAGATACTTTGGACATGGGTAGAGAAGCGATAGTGGATACATTAGTGTGGTTATTGAACTGCCAGGCAGGAAGAAAAGTGGAAGAACATAGAAGAAGGTTCACAGATGTAGAGAAGGAAGACATGCAGAGGGTTGGTGTAACAGAGGAGGATGCTGGGGATGGGGTAAGATGGAGGCAGATGATCTGCTGTGGTGACCCCTAAAGGAAGCAGCCACAAAAGGAAGAAAAACATTTACATGGGAACAGACTGCCTAATGGATAGCAGTCATGTTATACGTTTGTTCATCTCTGCTGTGTCTTCTACAGGGAGACAAGACGTTTGCTGGAGAGGCTGGTTGGTTGCTTTCAAGATATACCAGCAACAGTGGTGCAAGTGGCCAGTTGGTATCTCCTGAGACACTTGCATGCCAAAAATGATGAGGAACTTATTAAGGTGAACATGCAGCTACCTCATTCCTACAGACACCACTTAGGAACATTTGTTTGAGAGAAACGTTTGTGGAAATGGTGACAGCATAATCAAACTAAAAGTGATTATTCTTGTGTGCTTGCCTTTGTAATTGTTTACCACCATTTCTTTTTGCAGGACCTATTGCAACACGCCAAAATGAACAGAGATCAAAGATTGCTGGAGTTTCATTCAGTCCTCAACTCTTCATCCTGAACTTTGCATCCATCTCATTATGTATTTACTACTGCTTTATGAAATCACATTGCTTAGCAGGTTTATCAACAGACAAAAACCACCACTAACATTATGGGTCTTTGAAATATGGCTTTAATGGCTTTACAGGATCTCATCACCTCAGTGAGTTGAAATCATGATTGTCACATATTTCAAAATGTACTTAAAATGCAGGGCCGCATCCACATTGAAGGCGAAATAAAGAGATTTTGACAGTGTCTAACAATTGTCTTATCTTCATTCCACATAATCTAGAAAAGACAGCAGTGTAAATTACAATGAGCAGTGACTTTTAAAATTCACATAAAACTTTGTAAAGAATATTCAGACATCACTAAAGTGGAAGAAACAGCAGAAACTTTGAGTCATTTGAGCTTTTTTCAGACACTCTACCAGATCATATATGTTAATCCATTCGTGTCACTCGCTCTCAATTGCTAACATGCACACATACATGTTTGTGCATAAAAATACAGATGTTTTGCCTACAGCCCCAGCATGGTTTCGTGATGTGTGGAGACTCCTGCTGCTGCTTGCGTTTGCACAGGGAACACACATCCAAAGCAGCACTCGGGACTCTGCTGGAATGGCTGATGCTCTTAGCCACCAGCTGCTGAAGTTCTGTCAGCACATTGTCTGGAGCCTTTGCAATGCCCACCACTGTCACTCTTTTGGGGTCAAACACGCAGTCCTCTTCTAGGCCGCTGGGCACAGCTATCATCCCACAGTTAGGGGGTACCCAAGCAGTGTCATATCCCTGCGTGCTCCAAGTGTACTGCAAAGGATGGTTGTCACTGTCAATGCGTTTGACACGGCCAACACGGACGCGTAACTCGAGGACCACACGATCTGAATCGCTGTTGTTCAATGGATAACGTTCTGCCTTTTTCTTATCACGGCTGACGTACACACCCTGTCCTAGCATGCCCCTTTGCGACTGCTGAAAGCCACTGGCAATGATACTACGTGCATTGGCAATGCTGGTACCATGGTACATGGTGTAGACGCCTTTATCTTTGGGCGCCTGCGAGGCTGTCAGCTCTACACTGGGAGACTGATCATCATAGGTAACCTCCCATCCAAAGAACTGTAGTGACATCCTGCTTCACAAATGGATGCTGTTCAAGCCCTGCAATGACAAGAAATCATGTGAGGCATGAACATGACTGTCACGTGACAGTCGATTACAACAGATCCAGGAGAGAGTCAAGGCATACAATTTACTGCACATAGCTTAGGACTTTGACCTTTCAGATGTTAATTGTGACAACAGCAACTGCTTTGATTGCACAGATTTCAATATAGAAGTCTATATGACAATAGAAGTACCTTGCTTATGTCAAAAAGTAGTCTATACTGGGGGAAAAATCTCTGAAATCCCCCAAGCCTTAGGACAGCTACTTAAAGTCAAATCTACAGTTAAAATTACATAATGTATGCTAATACTGTAAACCATACTGTATAATATAGCACAATTGATAGTATTGAGTAATACCCAAAAAAGAACTAACATTATCTGCAGAAATCAAACATTATTTGGCTCACTTGGCGTTAGCCGGGTTTTATCCAACACAGTAGGAGTTTAAGGTTTGTCATAAAAACTGAGTACCGATTACTCGCGATGAATACAACGAAACACCCGTACCTTATGTCGTTTAGGCTGATAGAAGTTTACAAAGTTAAAAGTTAATGTCGTTTGTAAAGAGCCTTCTGTTCCCTTTAACTTCCACTTTCTGTTCAGGTGTCAAGAATGGGAATCTCCCCCTCCCCCATCAACTTTCGGTTTCCTATCAGCCATTCTATGATGTACGGTCTCCGTGTCAAGTATCCCGGCCGGTTAGCTCAGTTGGTTAGAGCGTGGTGCTAATAACGCCAAGGTCGCGGGTTCGATCCCCGTACGGGCCACTGTTTTATTTCCCCTTCCCCAATTTTATTATACTCAGAAACCTTCAAAGTTCTTCGAACGATGATCATTTTTAAAGTACGTTATCGCTCAAACGGTTAGAATCGAGTACAAATTGCTTTTTGCATAGTGAGTCTATGTAGAGCAACATTCTTGAGAGAGAGTGCAATTGAGAGGGAATAAATCAATACAGTATGTTGTGTTACACCCTCACGACCGCTTTTGATCTCAAGGCAGTTGCACAGGCCACCTAATAGGAGGCAACCTTTCTGCAAACAGTCACAGTGTGACTTGGGCTGGCTGCAATCAGATTGTCAAAGGTTTGCAAATAACTACTGTGTAATTTATAAATGCATCCAGACTTACATTCATGTTACTGTCAGTCTGAAGCAGTCTGTCATTGAACATAACTCGACTCGATTTGACTCAACTGGTTGTATTCTGGTTATATTCCTGTAGAACAGGAAGCTTGCTGAGTGCAAATGTAATAGTTAAATGTGAATTTCTGTCTACAGACAACAACAAATATGTGATTTTAGATGGTTTATCACAGTTAATCACTTTATTATCAGAAGCAGATTGCATGCAATTTCCAACTAGACCACATTTAATTGCAGACTGAACAAATTGATTCTGTGTTAGTGTGAAGGATGCCTGATGGTTTAGAGGTGCTTATGTGATTGTAAAACAAGGCAAGGTATCAGTCAGTTTTTAAAAGCCACTCCATTTGCTATGGATGCTGCTTGACTCTGGAGTAAATTTACTCCCAAAACAGCACAATGATACATAATCCCACAATTCTATCCATAATCAATTGTCCGTCACAGTCACTGAAGGTCAACCTTACTCAGGTGTTTAGTTTTTATGAGTCACGTGACAATGTTTCCCCTCAAATGTCCCAGTGATAATGTACATTGTTTAAGTTCACTTCTGAAATTAAGCAATTTGCTCTCTTTAAAAATATCTATGCTACTATACTATATTTTATGTAAACTATATGAGTTATATAGTCAAGTCAATGTTGACTTGACTATAATGGGAAGGACCATGTCAAAGGCTGCCAAAAGATTTCACTTTCACCAAACACATTATGGCTTTGGAACATGTACCACTGAAAGCACCATGTTTGTGTGTTTGCATCATGTACATTGCAAATTAGTTTATGCTTAATCACACTAGCTTACAGAAAATGTGAGGCTAGGTTAAAAGATGATTAAAGCGCAGAGCTTGTATGGAGATGTGATTAGCAAATCTGAGAAAATCACCCAGGTCACCTTTTTACTAATCATATTGTGTTGATTTCACTTATCCTTTGATTTCACTTTGATTTCACTTGATTTCAGTATCCTATAGTATTCCAGTATCTCCTTTCCTTCCTTCTTACTTTGTATGACTGTCATTGCTCTGTATCATCTGTTAGGTCATTGACCTTTGAAAAACTGTTTTATATCATCTCAAAATGATGATTTTCCCCCCATGTCTTCAGCTTTGGCTAATGACCAGAGCTTCCAAGACTTTCTCTTAGTGAGACACAAATGGGAAATTACTTAAACTTAAAATATTAAATTCAATTTTATTTAGACATTGCCAAATCACAACAACAGTTGCCTCAAGGCGCTTTATATTATAAGGTAAAGACGCCACAATAATAGAGAAAAACCCAGCAATCACATGACCCCCTATGAGCAAGCACTTTGGTGACAGTGGGAAGGAAAAACTCCCTTTTACCAGGAAGAAACCTCCAGCAGAACCAGGCGCAGGAAGGGTGGCCATCTGTTGTGACTGGCTGGGGTGGGAAAAGGAAGACAGAATAAAAGACATGCTGTGAAAGAGAGCCAATATGTCTGTTCTAGTTGTTATTTTTAGAAATCACCAGTTTATGGACTTTGATATGACAACAATGATATTTATTGTATGTAATTCTTCTTTTATTTTGGTAAATACAGCACATCACCTTTCCTGTTTCTCTATATAGCATGAATAAAAATCAAATAATCTAAAAGTGATACATTCGGAATAAGAAATTAATGTTATAATAAAGTAAAGAAAACACATCCAGCATTAACTATTGGAAAATATTGCACCAGCTGTGTCAGCTTTAGTCTGCTGAAGGCCCTACTATGACACATCGGTTGACAAACAGGCACATGGACATCGCCTATCCAGTTTTTTCTACCTTACTGGACTTTCATGGTCTTCCTGGACAGAAGTGCTTGGACATAAGAATACAGAGGTTCTGCCCACACTTCCAGCACTTTTGCTTGATGTGTTGGGCACCCTGCTGTGTCGTTCTCTTGCAAAGGGGACACACATGAGCAGAATCACTATCTCCGCTTCCAGAAGTTTGGGATTTTTTTGCAAGAAGCTGCTGAAGCTCTCTCCTTATGGTGGTATCTGGTGCATCTGCAATGCTCACCACCGTCACTCTTTTGGGATCAAACACACAATCTTCCTCCATGCCGCTTTTCACAGCCATCATGCCACATTTGGGGGGCACCCAGGCAGTGTCGTAGCCATGTGTTTGCCATGTGAACTGCATAGGATGGGTGTCCTTGTCAATACGTTTGACACGGCCAACACGCACACGCAGCTCAAGGACCACACGGTCTGAAGAGTTGCCGTTCTTTGGATAACTGGCTGCCTTTTTTTTATTACGGCTGACGTAGACGCCTCTTCCCAGCATGCCAGTTGATGATTGTTTAAAGCCATTTTCAATAATAAGCCGTGCACTGGCAATGCTGGTCCCATGGTACATAGTATAGACTCCTCGGTTCTGAGGTGTCTGCGATGGCTCTAGCAACACGCCAGTAAAAGAAGCACCATCGTCGACCACCTCCCAACCATAGAACTGCACGGACATCCTGATATGAGAATGTGGCCTGCAGAGAGTGACGAAGATTTGCAGCTATCTGTTAAACACAAGAACGCAATAATTAGTGTAATTCGGACGAGCAAAAAGAAGGAAAATTCATTCTCACTACTAATAACTACGCTCACTACTAGTAACTGACTACTAATAAATACTAATAACTAAAGATGACAGCATGAACTCCATTAAAACACTTAGAACTCCCATTTCCTAAATGTTTCTCATAATTCATCTTCATCTTCACACACCTGTGCAATTATTTCTCACTTTTAATGTGTCCTCTTCATCCTTTGTTTAAGCTTCCCTTACATTTTTCTCTCTATATATATTTCAAGTCTATCTTGATGTATTTCTTTTATAGCTTTCCTTCCCACTGTACTTTAGTCCTTCGTCATATTCTTAGACTAAATCACCGGTGTCAGCGTGGCTTTCTTCTACAGCATAATTATGTAACCCCATGTAGAAAAAGGCTGTCTCATTACTACTTTATCAATCTAGCTCAAGGCTGATTAACGTTTAAAAAAATGTAAACCTTACCTTAAACACGGAAAAGCTTTGCCTGTTAGTGTCCTTCAACTTTCTGATCAGTAGGTTTCGTTTACGGTTTATGATTACGTCACGTCTTGGTATGTTGGCCGGTTAGCTCAGTTGGTTAGAGCGTGGTGCTAATAACGCCAAGGTCGCGGGTTCGATCCCCGTACGGGCCACGAGCTGCGATTATTGTGTGTGTTTTGTCCTACAGATTTCAGATCACTGAAAGATTGAGAGCTTCACTGACTGAGGACTAACCCAACATCATTCGTATAAACGACTGGTTATGGGCCAAGCCGAATAGCAAAAATCGAAACACTTAAATCTGGACTATTTAAAATCTCTTGACGAAACACATATCTGCACCCGAGAGCCATCTTGAAACACCTTCACGCTTTTTTTTCCCTTTTTAAAAAAAACTGTGATGTAAATCAAACTTCATCTAAAGTTCCATTACATTATTAAAACGATAAGTTAACATAATTTTAATATCTGTCAGGTGACATCATTAAAGATTAACACAGGAGTGTAACAGGATAAAGTAAGACCACAAATGAACAACAACATAACTAGCCAAACGCGCCATGGCCCACCCAATCCGCTGTGATCCCCTCCCCACACACAGAAGAGAGGCCGAAATAGCTCAGTTGGGAGAGCGTTAGACTGAAGATCTAAAGGTCCCTGGTTCGATCCCGGGTTTCGGCAGTGTTTTGCACCAGAACACAATCACCAATTCAACACTGCCAAAAAAAACTGTGGTCTTACTGTCCTCGCTGAATGACTATAATAAACTGAAGTACTGCTGCAGCTGAAGAAATCTGTAAGATGACAGCCACTCATATCTGTTTACAGAAACAACAAAGTATTAATATATTTCAAAAAATACACTTTATTACATAGAAACATAAAATAATATTCAAAATACACAAGTTTATCAACAACATAGCTTTTATGTCCAATGGCATCTAAAGGTTTTACAGTCAAAATGTTGTTAAATATGTAGTGAGTTGTCAAAAGGTAGGTATATTACTGTGAATAACAACGCTTAGAGATTTGCTAATACACTGTACTTATTAGATCATTTGCCTGGTTTTTAAAGAGCAGGTAGATTAACTACAGTCTAAACAGCAGTGTTTTTTTAATGAATTCATTAATTTTTAAAGATGGATGTAGTAGCGCGCAGAGGGATTCACTTCCAAGCCTTTGATCCAAGCTATTGCTTTAGGATAGGTGCGACAAGAAAAAACTGTCACTAGTCACTAGTACTTGAGCTCCGTCACCTTGCTGCGGAAGTAGCTGATATTCTTCTCAAGCTTCTCCTTGTCAAGGCGAGATTTGATGTCACATATCTGACTCAGTGATTCAATTGCATCATGCACAGACTGGAACCCTATTCAAACAGAGGCAGTGTGCTTAAATCATCACTGATCATAAAGCATTTGAGGTGAAAATAATTCAGGTCATTGTTGCTGGATGATGGAAGTGCTATGAAGTGCTACTGGAAGGACTTTCCTCTTGTGTGCTTATAACACTAAGTCTTTGAAAAAAAACAAAAAAACGTACTAGTTCCAATTCTGAAAGTGTGCTGCATTCAGTCTGCCATATTAGTGTTTTAGTTTTGATTTAATGATATCCTTCATCTGTCTCCTGTCCCTGTGGTCTTTCCCCCCTATTCTATCCTTAATTGCGCCCAATCATTACTTATATTTTTAATACACAGTTAATTATGTAATAGTACATAGAGCTGATGCATTTTTAGTATGAATGTATTCTAGGAAGTAACAGACTGTGGAGCTGAAAGGCTCCCTTTGAGATATTAAGTATCTTCTCTTTCCAACTCCATAACTCAATGTCTTTCTTGCCACGAATATTTACAACTCTCATCAATTATGCATTTATTCTCTCATTCCACCTCCTCCTTTCTTTTCATTCCACACTTAAAATAGCAGAGTGGATGAATGGCTCTGGAGTGCTGTTAGCAGTGACTGAGTAGTGATTCATAGATCAGTTTACCCATGGTCTTATTTACCAAGGGAAGTTTGGGCACTTTTCTATATGTCTGCTCTTTAATAAGAGCTGTGGAGTGAGAGAGACTGTCAGGAAGGGAGGTAGATGTGAGATCTAGTGTCAGGCATCCTGGGAAATGAGATGAGGATGGATGTCAACAGCAGCATGATAGGGAGACGAACTAGAGTAGTTGGCAGGCTAGGTCTCTGTCTATTCCTATAGATTGTATTGCAGCTTACTAGCTTTGTTGTAACTACATATGTGCAGGATAGGATCCTTTATACTACTGCTGTACAGCCAATTATTAGACCACATGACGAGCTGGAAAGCATCCGAGCTGAACTCCTGTTTAACATATCAACACCAAGTCAGTGACTACTGTAATTAAAGGAAACAATAAACATCTAATTTGTGATAAAAATAAATGTTGGCCTAGTGGTGAGGTTAATCACTTTTACTCATTTTATGATGACTTATTATAAGTTTTTCTCTTTTATTTCTATTTTTCAGACTCTTGTGAATTGCTCTCGCGTGTCCATTATTTTCCTTGACGTGTTTGGTGAAGAACATGCGGTACATGTGTGTTTGCTCTCTGATGACAGCAAGCTACCAGCCGTGATCACCCACCTTTGTGATACTGCTGTTTGAGCAGCTGCAGCGCCTGATGAAGGTTGTTCTCCACTGAGGTTATTCTTCTGCTAAGTTTGTCTTCTGAGCATTTCAGCTGATCATGCTGACTGCGGTCAGCCTGGTTCTGCTGGATGTCAAACTTCTCCATACGTGCCTCCAGAGCAAGCAGGCGGTCAGCCAATCTAGACTCTGCCCCTAACTAAGCACAGTATACACATGGAAATTCAGTTTTTAAACTTGATGGAGCGTAGTTATATAATTTTCATACTGTAGTCCACAACATCCAAAATTAATAAATAAATAAAGTAATGAAGTACCATTGCACAAATACTTTGTTACTGTACTTAAGTAGGATTTTCAGGTATCTGTACTTTACTTCGTGGCTCATTATTTTTGGTTTAAAGCATTTGAGGGGAGTTGTTATTTCATGTCACTGCAGGCCATCAAAAATCAAACCAATTTGAGATTAAACAGTAACACATCACAGGCAATGCTGTTCATGTATTAATCAGAGGCAAAACCATATGATAAAGTCAGGGGTTAAAGTGGGACGTTTTTTTTTTTTTGCCACAGCACGAAAACGACTGCAGGTGTCCATAATAATGTTTTATTAAGTGTCATCTCAGTGTAATCTCAAATGCAACGTTTCTATCAGCTCAACAAACATTAGCAGACACACGAACTGTTTGTGTGCAGTTTGTCTCACAGTGTGTTGCTAGCTAAAGGTCCAGCTGATGTATTTCACAGGCAGAGAAAAGAGCTAACTTTGCTCAGAGATGGAGAAAAATAAGAAAGACAGGACAGGAAGAAGAGAGGTTATATTTAAAGGTAAGGTCTGCTCCGTGGTGTTTGAGACACTGGGTGGCTGTGGTTTCATGGTCAGAGTCAGGTTACATCAAGTGTAGCAGAGATGAATTTGAAGTTAAGGTGATGGTGCTGAGAGTCATTCACCAAAATTCACCTTCATCCCAACTGTATAGTTTGTAATATAAAGACAGTATAAACAGTGTTCTGTCAGAGTAGAGGATGGAAATCAGCCAGGACAACTGATGAAACATCTGCTGACATCTGGCTGAATTCAGTTGTTCATCCACAAAGAGCAGCAGGTCAGCTGATCACAGCCTAATGGAGCTCTCAATAGAAATGATTGTGATTCTTTTCCCCACACTGAGCCGCTACAACTGATTTTAGGGTTCCCCACACACTGAATCCAACTTTAACCTGTTTAGAGAAAGTCACCCTCTACAACAGGGGTCTCCAACTCCAGGCCTCGAGGGCCGGTGTCCTGCAGGTTTTAGATGTGTCCTTGATCCACCACAGCTGATTTAAATGGTTAAACGACCTCCTCAATGTGTCTTGAAGTTCTCCAGAGGCCTGCTAATGAACTAATCCTTTGATTCAGGTGTGCTGACCCAGGGTGATATCTAAAACCTGCAGGACGCCGGCCCTCGAGGCCTGGAGTTGGAGACCCCTGCTCTACAATGTAGACAATGGGAAAATATAGCTATTTTACCCCCTTTTTTCTCTATTCATGTTCTATTTACCTGATTCAAGCTGAGTACTTTTGTAGAAAAATACATGTAGACTGAAATACAGTTGGTGTTCCTATCAATAATATTATTTTATTATTATTACATTAATATAGCACAACTTTACATTAAAAAGGTGGTAGCAATGTTCTTCAAGGATTTACATTTCATTTCTTACTTAGAGTACATATCTGAACCTGTACTTTTTCACTTTTACTTGAGTAAAGAAGTTGAATCAGTACTTGAATTTTCACTGGAGTATTTTTCAACACTAGTATCTGTACTTCTGCTTACGTACAGAATATCTGTACTTTTGCCACCTTTGTATATTAGTCAGACTTTTTGCTTTTAAAACTTTTTGTAGCACAGATTCAACAAGTGATGACAACATCGGACAAGATTGCTGCACATTTGTTGTTGCACATTCATCCTGTTTTCAATGGCTGCAGAGACCATGTGAGTACAGGAAATTCACTCAAATGTTTAACCAACCACTTTGAGATAACCTAAGCTTTGTGGCATGGTGCAGTATCCAGCTGGAAAAAAGCCATCAGCAGATGGAAGCACATTTAACACCAGTACTCAGGCAGGCTGTGGCATTTAAGCAATACTAAAGGGCCAAAAGTGTGCCACACTATTGCACCGCCACTGCCACCAATTTCCTTTCTTCCCCATTCTGATGCAGGTCATCTTGACCATGTCTATATGCCTAAATATGTAGAATTGAACATGTGTACTTAATGTCCAACATTTTGAAACCATTATGCATATTGTACCATTTTGTCTTGTAATAGTGAAACCAGCTCCTGGTTGTCCTTGGCATGTGACTTCAGAGAGCTCTTGAGCTGCTGTTCTGTCCAGGTCCTCAACTTTGCTGTTTGTTCCTCGCTCTTGTCAAGCCCTCCTGACATCCTGCAAAGACACAAGCAATACAAAGTGAACTGCAATAGGCTTTATTTCTGTACATTTAGGTAAAGACTTTTCATTATAAATGTCTTAGGATCTAAAAGACTACACAGTCTTGAAACTTTCAAGGACATTTCAATTATTTTCTGCCAGTTTAGCTCCACAGGTAATACCGTTTGTGTCTATTTAGATAACCAGCGTTTTATTGCACTTCCATGTCTACTAAACAGCTTTCAAGTGAAATGTCTATAGTGTGATTGAGAATGAAAGCACTAAATTAATCATTTGTAACCTCAAAGTTTACTATAAAAGGAACATGCTTTATGTTTAGCTGTTAAAAAGGTTGGTGTTCATAATTGCACAGTCTGGTAATCAGAAGTGAGACTTCATCAGCAACAGCGCTCCTTTTTTCACTTAATGTCACGTCAAGCTCGCCACTGAGAAACTCCAAAACGGCAGTGAGAAAAACAGTCCATTATTCTTTTCATGTAAAGTGTTCTTGAGACAACCAGCAGACACTCGCTGCAAACCATTTTTTCTGTACAGGTGTGACGACACTGCACTCTGTTATCATTCTGGCTGCCTAATGCGGTTCACGTTGACACTAGACAACATGACACTTGGCTTGACTGTGTTAGATGACTTTTCAGACTCTACATGTCTGCAGTATTTGAAATCAGATTGTAAATGTAAAAGGGACAGCCCTTTACTTTGAAGTCCTTGTGACATGTTTAATTCTTTTTAAAATGTCTTTGGGGGCTGTATTGTTGTTTTTGCCAACATGAACAAATGGTTAATTCAACAAATAAATGTTTTTTTCTGTTACATCTGCAGACATGGTCTCTAGTGCCCAGCTGTCCCTGCATCAACACCTCCAACAGGCACTCATCCTTTAGAAAACGAAGGTCATCCTGACTGACTACCTTCTTGAGACTAATGAGGCTTTTAATGACTAAACTGCATCTCTCAGCAGTGTAGTCATACACGAGACAGTCAAAACAAAAAGAACCAATGGCATCCAGGATGCAAAATCTAATGAACTCTCTCTGTAGACTGGACATTGATAAAAAAACAAAACAAATCTTTCTGACATCAGCAGTGCCTACTTTCGAAAAATGACCTGGCCAATTAAAAACAACAAAAAAGAAACCAGATCAGGTTGAGTAACGTGTAGACATCACTCAGTATGTTTCATCTCTTTTAGCTTTAGCATCAATGGAAAAACACAGACTAGGTGGGTGGATGGATATGTAATATATTAAATCTATAATCCAAATAAAAATAAAGGAAGCCTCTTTGGTTTTTTGCATGTTTTCAACATTATTATAGTGACGCATTTCAGAAACACAAAAATCGCCTATTTTTATCTGTTCTTTTGGCTTTAATATGATCTGTGGGCTCCTTTCCATTGCAGGTACAACATTATTAAATAGAACATATCTATCATTCACGTCTCTTTGTTTCTCAAATGCTTATATATTGCTTCCAGCTGAGATTATTTCTCAGATGGAATAGTAAATGGACAACAAGCTTTCAGCATTATTGCGCCTCCTGCATTAATATTTCAGGGTCTATGTGGCTTGGGAATGTGTAACAGTGGAGCAGCTGTAGATAAGATGTGATGTTGGTATTTTGAGGAGCACTATTAAAAGGCAAATCAGCTAAGACAGTAGTCAAATTTTCACAGTAGCTGCCAGAGAATGTTTGATTGGACAAAACCAACCCCATCCCCCCCTTAAAAAAAACAAAACAAAACCCAGCATTCCCGCAAAATCGCGATCTGATCAGCAGCTAAATTCATGGAATGACCTGGTGCAGTGTTGGGTGTCCCCAGGAATCATTAGTACCAGAAAATTAGGTTTGTTGAACGATTAGCAGTCTTACATGTCTCCTAGTAGCTTAACTTGTGTACGCAGATCAGACATCGAGTGTTTTAGGTCCTTAGAATACTGTGTCAATGAGGCCTCCAGTCTTCTAAGCTCAACGTGAATCTGGTGACAAGAAAACACACAAACATATTCTGTCATACCAAGCTGGAGCGTCTTTTGTCGTCAGCTTTGTTTCTGACCTTTACCCCGTTGTGTTTTCTGCTTTGCTGAGCAGACTGCGCTGTGCACCACTCCTGTGGCCACTCATGACTGAGAGTTACACCGGTGACCCACTTTGTATGCGTTTTCAATTATTTTGATGGTAGGCGCTTGACCACTGGCCCACAGCTAATGTGCTGTCATCACAGTGATTTACCACCCCTTGCCACCAACACAGCTGAATGCTGGCTGAATCAGCGAGTGTTGAATGCACTTTTGGTTGCTTTAGGTCAAGTTAAAAGCATTGTAATATGTGACGTGCAAATCGTAATCCAGGGTTTTCATATCTTCTATAATGCTCACCTTGTCGAAATAAAAGGTAGGGTGGGAGGTGTAGGTGGGGGTGGGGTGAAAGCCTTTTTATGACGACCTTGACATCCCATTTGAATTTATTTCGCATCTCATTTCTTTCTTTCAAACTCTGGTTATGACTAAGCCTCTGAATTTGTTTGATAAGGTCAGTCTCACTCAGTAGCAGTAAGCTCCAAATGTCAAGCCAAACAGCTCAGCTAGCCATCCTCTCTTGGGCCACTTTGTTAGGTACACCTGTTCAATTGCTTGTTAATTTAGTGCATTTAAATATGTGGACATGGTCAAGATGACAAGCTGAAACTGAATATTTGGGATGACAGGTGATTTAAGTGACTTTGAACATGATATGGTTGCTGGTGCCAGGTCAGCCTGATCATTTAAGAAACTGCTGATCTACTGGGATTTTCCTACACAACCTTCTCTAGGGTTTAGGGTTAGGATGACCTGAAAAGGAGAAAATATCCAGTGAGTGGCAGTTCTAAGGGTGAAAATGCCTTGTTGATGCCGAGGGTCAGAGGAGAATGGCCTAAAAGCTTCAGGCTGCTGAGAAAGCAACCTGAAGTCAAATAATCACTTTCTACAACCAAGGAATGCAGAAGATCATCTCTGAACACAGCATGTGAAACATTGAAGCAGATGGGCTACAGCAGCAGTAAACCACAAAATGTACCTCTCCAGTCAACTAAAAACTTGAAATCTGAACCTACAATTAGCACAGCTTCACCAAAACTGCACAACTGAAGACAGGATAACGTTACCTAGTCTGATGAACCTGCAATTGCTGTATTCAAAAGTTAGGATTGTCATTTGGCGCAAACAGAATGAAAGGATGGATCTGTCCTGCCTTGTATCAGCAGTTCAGACTGCTGCTGATGATGGTGCGATGATGAGGGGGGATTTTCTTGGTATGCCTTGGGGCTGCAGCTGACATATCTGCAGCAACTGTGAAATGCCATCATGCCAATATGGAATTAACAAAAAATTAACAAAGCAGTACATTATCCTTTAGTTTGGAAGAGAGAATTCAAAAGAATTAATGAATATTGTGTTGAGCATGTGTTTAGACAGAGGAGATGTAAGGGGTAATGATCATGAATGCCAACATGTTATCATACTGGATCATAATGCTAGACTAAAATAATGCAAGAATACTGCTAGCATGCTCACATGTTTTAGGGCAGTCAGTACACTAACTATTCAAATGTGTCATGATACATTTGGAAACATTGACCCATCAGCAGATTTGGATGATAAATTTCGTGATTGCAAAAGTAGAAATAGCGTTACAATCTCATAAATAGTTATAACAAAACAAAAACATAAATCTGAAATTCTGAAGATTATCCTTGAAATATCTGAACAAAATCCCGTAACAATTTATTACAGATTTCAGAATGCTTGTACTTAATTTAAAAAACAAGTTTTGATACCATGAATGACACAGAGATAAAAAAGAACCAAAATATAGCAAGTACGTGTCACAATATCACCTTATGTCTCGTAAAAACTCTCATTGGGGCACTGGTGTAGTAGCTGATTTGCACACAGTGCAAAGTTTTGCTCATCTGCTCTCTTTACTCCTTTTCTGCTTTAAAGCATGCATATGTTTTTTCCCACCTTGTCTTCCAGCTCTTTGAGCTGTCCAATCACAGCTTCGCTGAGCTCTCGAACCTCCCTCTGCAGTCTGACCACCTGCTGCTCTCTGAAGCTCACGTCAGCGCTCAGCTTGGCAATGCTGGAATCACACCTGCGATAATAGGTGGGGAAGAACAGAGAGCTGGTGAGAGACCACTGAATGAGAAAAATGGGATTGGGGGAAGTTTGGGGAAGGTGTGAAGACAGAGGGGTGAGCAAAAGACTAGAAAAAAATGAAGTTCTATACTAGAACCGCAAAATTAGAATTAAAAAAGTGTCACACTGTCGCTCTTATCAATTTGCAAGGTGAGATCATGAAATAAATAAATAAAAAAGAAGAGGCTCTGGTAAGACCTTAACAGTGAGAATGGTTACTCTGAACACATTTCAGTGGTCACTTGTTTACATCTCCTGACTCACTGGTACAAACGACAACAAAAAAATGCCAAAACCCTCCCAAAAACCTATGAGTATAAATTAAATGAGAAATCTTTTTATCACCAAAAGCAATCAGGACATTGCAAAAACACAACTTACAGCCTCTGACTTAGAAAATGCTGCTTTTAGCAAACTTTGAATTCAGTTTAAGTGATAAGTATCAACTGCAGCAACTCTTTTAATCAGCATGGCAGTACAGCTTCCTCCCTTTCATTGCTTGCTTCAAGATGTCAGCCTGTTAAGACTTTCTCTTACGGTCTTTATTGGGCCTGC
>VURO01049998.1:15943-35185 GCA_015108175.1 Pelvicachromis taeniatus | reverse complement strand
CCCCGCGGGGGCCCCCCCCCCCCCCCGTGGGCCCCCCACCCCCCCCCCCCCACCAACAACAAAAACAAAAACACACACACACACACACACACACACACACACACACACACACACACACACACACACACACACACAGTGGGTTAGTCTCTTATCAACAGGACCAGGATCATTAAGAGGAAAGGCCTTCTCAGGGCAGACTCATCAGTTTTCCATGGAAGCCCTATAGAAAAGCCTGGGAGCTGAAAGGGACAGTTTGGCTTACGCCACGATTTATTTAACTTACAGAGAGCATTTACACCATCCTGCTGTAAATGAAAGTAGCCCATTTTGGGAGATGACAGAAAGATCAAGCAAAGGAAACCTGAATCTCTAAATCATCCCCGAAATCATCGCACAGCACTGAAGACTGATGATAATTTTCTCATTAATCCGTGTATTTCATTCTTACTGTCTGTGTGTTTGTTTCTAAGAGAGAGGACACAGTGTTAAACAAGAGGGCACGGCACAGCCAGCACTGAGACAAGGGCCAGGGGGTGGAAGACATAATGAGTTATTATACATCAGCGCAGCAACTAAAGAGAGAGCTGAGAGAGGGGAGGCTGCTCAGTGATGCCTGCTCGCTGCTGCACGTGGGTGATAACATTCAGTGAAACATATCCAGACGTGGCTAAAAAGCACAAGTCCTTGCATGTGACACAAAGGGACAACAAGTCTCTGTCTGTATAGCTTTCCCAAGGTCACAAAAGTGAACCAGGAGAGTAAAAATGCACATTTAACAAACTACTAAACTACAAAGATATAAACTCAGGAATGGCAGGGGACCCACAATTGAATTAGAAACATCTCCACGAGGCACTGTGGGGCTCTGTTATGCAATCACCAGCATACAGATTACCCGGTTAAGTGACACGGTTGGCCAGAGGGCGGCGCGGTGCACACTTCGTCCTTCATTTGAATACAACAATTAATGGGCAAGTTTAATCCCTGGTTAAACACTGTGGACAAGAGTCAAAGAAAAGCGGACGAAATCTCTTATGCAATCGCGATGAAGTCACAGCACGTGCTCCAACTTTTACCGCTGAGGCGAGATATCTTAAATCTTACGTGAATTATTGCCTTCCTTATAACTAGTCCGCTGCACAGTGGAACATTAACATTTACAGTGTAGTCTGCAGAGGCATTCTGCAAGGTTTCGCAGGAAGATTGGCACCCTCCTTCATCGTCGCACAGTGCGATTCTTTCTTGGCGCTCTAAAAACTGATCATCAGTGGAAGTGCACCCGAGCTGCAGCTGCCCAACTGTGACATCCGTCCACTATACAGAGTGTGCTCAGGCTGGCTGGCTGCTGCACAGGCACAATGGAGCAAAAATCACCGAAACACGAGAGCACAGCCAAGGGGCAAGAGTCCTTGTCCTACCAGCGGAGAATGTGGAAGAATTTCCAGGAAAAAACCAAGCCGTGGCTGAGCCCGAAACTGGGATCAGAGCGTCGTGGTACCGGGGGCGCGGAGGGCAGCAAGAAGGAATCGGGGCTGTGGATGTTTAAGAGAAAAAAGAAACAGCTGGACCGGGTATTTTCGTCGTCGCAGCCGAACCTATTCTGCTCTACGCCAGCACCTTTTGAGGGAGACAAGCCTCTCGGAATCGATGCCGTCCCCGGGACCAGCAGCGGCGGACAGCCTCTGCTACAGCCTCTTGGCACAGCTTCTGGGGCCACGGGGAGCAAACCAGAGCTCACGGCGCACGGAAGCCCAAAACTCCCCATGTCCCAGCTGATGGTGTACCAGCAGAAGAGCTCCTCTCTCGGCTCAGCGTGCTTCGAGAAGCTGGTGGTGGATCCGGCCGCTGTGACGGGAGAGGAGGAGCAGCTGCGTAAAAACGCAAGTGATTCTGTGAGTAAAGACTCGTGTAGTCCCAAACGCACATAGCAGATTTTCTGTTGTCGTACTGTTTTTTTCTCTATCTTTCCCCAAAGACCGAAAATGAAAGAAAGCAGGCAAGACTTTATTGATTCACTAATTCAATAAACGAGACAAGTTTCATGATGGTGGTGCTGCGATGTCCCACTGCCCCTATGCACTCATCTGTTTTCCAGTCCACTTATTTCTTTACTGTCTCCACCATCCAGGACTGTATTGGCCAGATGAATACATCCAGTTTCGTTGTAGATTTATGTGATGATCATAAACAACCACCCACCTTACAAGCTAATTTATTTAGTATCATGTTACCATCACAGTTTCTCTACATACGCTGAGTAGATCATCTGATTTCAGTTTCAAGTCTTTCCTGGTATGGTTTTTAAACAGACAGCAAGCTCTGATGCCATTGGCTTAATTTTGCCTGCGCACAAACGTTTCTTCCTAAGGGACTGTCCTCTAGATTCATGACCATCTGTCTCAGTGTCCTTGCCTTTAGACAGGGGCTGCAACAGGCCCATGCATGCCCACAGGTTCGTCATGTCTTTTTTGGTTTCATGGAAAGTGGCTGGTTGGCAAACATTCATCTGAAAGGCCACCAGCACTGCTGGAGATTGATGGCAGGTATATTCCCACACTACTCATCATGCTGAGTCAGGATACCCCAAGACAAACCATATAAAGGGATATGCTAGCCAGCACTGAGGCTAGTTGTAAAGATTACATTTACAAAAATCATTCCGCCCAAAATATCAGAGAGAATACTTCCAAGTTTTTAAGTTTACGATTCAGTCAAATAAAATGGAAAACACTGTTCGATAAGAGTAATACCTGAAGTAATGAATATATAATGTGGATCGGTACCTTGTCATCTGATGGAAGGTCATTTTCCAGTTATGTTGTTCTAATATTAAATGTCATGAGAACAACACTAAAGATACAACATGCATAAAATCATACAGGCACATTTTCTTTCACTTGCTCCAAAGCTTTTCATCTCATCATTTTTGAAATGCTACCGACTTTCTGAGCATCATCCAGATTGCTGTCTGAAAGTGATTAAGCACAATAGCACACTTTTCTCTACAGAGGTTGGCATAAGCTCTGTTGTCCATTAAATCTGTATAGGAAAAGTGCACCATGCTCAGCTATAGAGGTAAATGAAAGAATGCAGTGACTTCATTGAAATTGATCTTGCAGCTTCATTGATGAACCTTTCAGTTACATAATGTGGAGAAATGTCCTTTTGCCAAATAAAGTTGCCGCATTCAAGCATTAGTTACTTCCTATCGCTGCCAAGTTTATCCAAGTTTCTCTCGGTCACTTGTTGGACCTTTCCTTTGCCCGAGAAGAAGGCAGTGGCATAATCATCTTCCGAAGTTATAGTGCAGCGTTATTGTCCCGTCGTATACCTCTATTAGAGCATGAGCTGGATCTAACAGTGGAACTAGAATTGGAAAAAAAGTGCACACGAGATGATGAGTGATGAAAGGAAATAAAGGTAATGAAGACAGATCTAATGGGGTTACAGGTAATGAGACATGACTAGGGGATGAGTTGAGACCACGTGAAATAAGATGATATGAAGTGGGAAAAGAGCAGATTAAGATGAGATGTGAACAAGTGAAGAGACAGGAGATGAGGACAGATGAAGTAGGATTAGGTTTGCTTCTTTACTACCTGAGGGAAAAAGCACTGTTGAAAACACACAGGCAGATAATCTAGCTAAGAATTCATCATGCATTTCACATGCATTTTTGTGCTTACACTCTGATTGCACAAATTTGATGATGCATTTGTGTTTCCTCAGCCAACTGAAAATTAACCATTAAAAAACATGCACTTTTACTGTTACAAAAGGTCTTCTAGCTAGCATTTCATAAATGAAATAAGAGAATGTGTAACATGAAAATTCATTTTGCAATTTGATTTGGAAAGTGAGGGATGTAAGGGATTGCTGCCAAGCTCTGCAAATAATTTCATTGTTGACTCGAGTGCATTTAACTTTGCTGTTTTCAATGCAGTGGAGAGGTTTATATGTTTGTGCGATGGCTACAGTCAGACATGACAGATATTTGTGACATTTCAGTGCCCTTTACATCATATGCATTTATTTTTTAACATATTTCTGAGTTGTGATTTTTCTTTTTCCTCTTTCAGTCCATCTACACTCACTGGGTTGTACCCTCTTTTGCTTTCACAATTGGCTTAATTCTTTTTGGCATAGATTCAACATAGTGCTCTAAACATTCCTCAGAGATTCTGGTCCATAATGACATGACAGTTGCTGTAGAGTTCCTGTTCCATCACATAACATTGAGGCTGGATAGATATCTGGAGGCCATGGAGACCAGCTGAATACAGTAAACTCATTGTTATCTACAAGAAACCAGTTTGAGATGATTTGAGCTTTGTGACATGGTGTGTTATATGTTGGAAGCAACCATCAAAAGATGGGTACATTGTTGTAATAAAGGGATGGACGTGGTGGGCAATGATACACTGATAGGCTCTGGTGTTTAAATGATGCGCAGCTGGCACTAAAATAGAATGGCTTTGGCTCATAGAATGTCTCAAACATCCGCCTCAATATTACACCACCACCAGAAGCCTGAAGCATTGATAGAAGGCAGGATATAGCCATGCTTTCATGTAGCTTACACCAAATTCTGACTTAAAGTTGCAGCAGAAATTGACAATCATTAGACCAGCCAATGTCTTACGAATCTTCAGTTGTCCAATTTTGGGGATCCTGTGCGAACTGTAGCCTCAGTTTCCTGTTCTTAGCTGACTTGAGTGACTTGGTGTGGTTTCACGCTGCTGTAGCCCTCTGCTTTGACATTCAGCATGCGGTGTATGCATAATTTGAGTTACTGTTGCCTTTCACCTCAAAGCACTCTGACCATTTTCCTCTGACCACTGGACGTGTTTTTACCCAGAGAACTTCTGCTTCACATTTTGATTTAAACTCCGTCTTGACTGTGTCTGCATCCCTAAATGCACTTAGCTTCTGGTATGTGAGAAGGTCATTCATGTATTTGCATTAACAAGCAGTTCAGCAGGTGTACCTAATGAATGGATCCGTGCGTGTATATCCTAATAGGGTTTGATAGTTATAGACGTTTCTTGTATGTGCGTGTGTTTGAACTGAAGCAAGTGTGTCAATATTAACTAATTCAAGTGTGGTGGTGTTTCTGCTGCCTTTTGCCTGTTTGTCACAAGCAAAAGGGAGCAGAAAACACTTCTGCTTATGTCACCTTTTTTAAAAACGTCTTCCTTCTTTTTATAGACACGTGCTTTAGCACTTCTTGACTGATGTGGTCATGTTTCTAATCTTCAGTTTTGCAGAGTAACCTTTCACTCTGATGTCAAGGATTTGTATATATTGTACTCTAATGTGATCTGAAAGTAAAATATAAGATGGAGCAATTAGATAGTAAATCCCAAATTAGCACCAAAAAGAGCTGATTAAAAACTCAAGGAATACATTTAATGTTGTGAGAATAAGAAGATAGATACCATCCTAGTTTTGTCTACTCCAAATTTCATTTTTTTCAGAAAGTGCTTGTAGTCCTTATATGACTTGGTTGTTTGACTTTCATTTAAAATGGGTATTAAAAAGGACATTTGTAAGCTAAGCTTTTCTTTTTGGAAAAAAAAACCCCTAAATGACAATGTAGAAATAAAGCATGTAAAATTTTTGCCCATTTGTCTGTTTGTTGTATTATTATGAGAAAACGAGCTCTCAGTGAGAAGTAGGGATAAAAGTGTATGCCACAAGTTTGTACCTATACATTTTTAATCCTGACCTTCCTACTCTTCTCTCTTCCTTCACCCTGAAAACCAGAAGTAGCACTTGGCTGCCCAAAATGAAGCCTTACTCTGCTGGATGTGTCTTCCTATTAAAAGGGAGTTCTTACTTCCCACAGTTGCTAAGTGCTTGCTCATAGAGGACTGTCTGACTTTTTTTTTTTTTGTTTTTTCTCTGTAATATTGAAAGGCCTCTTCTACCTTACAGTGTAAAGCACTTTGGGGTGAATTTGCTGTTAATTAATGCTATTTAAATCAAACTGACCGACATGTAAACATAAAGGAAAAGCTGAAATAATTAACTTTAGTATTACACACAAATAGAATGTTTCTGTTGTGCTTTTACAATGATTTTTGCACTACATTTAGCTCCATCATTCTGCTCTCACGTGTTTGTCTCCCATGTTGCTTGAAGAGTTGCTGTCTGTGATATTGTGCTGTAGGTGTAACAAGTCACGCTGTGTATTGTGGCCAAAGGTGTGGTGGGTTAAAACAAATGTCGTAGCTCTCCCGTCAGCTTGTTTTACTTGTTAGTCTCTATGTACAAACTTAATAGTTAACCCAAGATCAACTGAGACATATTTCATTAAAACACAGTCTTTGCCTCTTTTGGGTGCTACTCAGAGACTCAGTGCTCCTTCCACTTTCAGTTCTCAGTCACACCCAGATACTACATCGTAACTTTCTTCTCTTTGCACTCTCCTTTGCTCTGCTCAGCTCATATGTAGTACTTTAAAATATTTAACACTTTCCAACCATGGAAGTGGCCTTTTATGTCACAGAGACTGCAGTCACAGCTTACTGCTTAATATATCTGATGTAAGACACGTTCAGGGTATTCATATTGATGAAATCTGTCAGATAATGTTAACCATATGTTTAAAGTGCTTTAAAATGTTCTTAACTTTCTTAAAGTTGTGTTAAAAAGCAAGTTAGGCCATCTTTGGACATCATTTGGTTTTCTGTTTCAAATAGCTAACTAAAATCAAAATCTTGCAGGCTGATCTTGTCCAGAAATATAAGAATTAGTGCTGTCAACGTTAACATGTTAATACGGCGTTAACGTGGATCAGTTCGCGTTAACGCTGACAGCACTAATAAGAATCTGTAACTCTGGGGGAATGTTACCTATTCTTCTGATTTTCTATTGCACGGACTGTGAAATGAGCAATGTTTGGATGTCCTGTAGGAATAAGTGCATGACTAGTGCATGACTCTTCTGAGTAGTGTTGTGAGAACAGCATCACGTGCACTTTGGAAACAGCCCATGGCCTCGTTCTTAAAGTGTCTTGACAGCATCTTAAATCAGGATTCATTGCAGCCCGGGGGGGCTCATCGGTTGTAACAGACACATGATTGATGCTGACCGCAAAGACGCCTTGGCACTGTGACGTGACGAAAAAAACAAAACATTTTCACACTGACAAAAGACTGACACCATCTGGAAATGCTGATGAGTTTTACTTCTCCACTTTGTGATTGAGTGTCTTTGCAGTGCCTGGAGCGTGTTAGTGTTTCTGCCACAGAAAATTCTGAACTATGGTTTTATATGCAGACAAGAGACATTAATGAGAAGCAAATTAAGATTTGATTTGAGTTTGAGGTGAGGCTGAGTGGTTTCCATTGTTTCATGAAAGACTGGAAACCAAAGCCTGTGGCCAGGCCCTTCCCTTCAGGTTTGTCTGTGTTAAGTGCCCACATGTTTGAATGTGAGTCAGCATTAGCTGTCGCTTACGCTCGTTATGAAGCAGTGACCTGACAGCACGGTGTCTCCTTGCTTTCTGCCCATACAGTTAACAACATAGCCTTTTTCAGTTGATTTTTTTTGTTTTGTTGCTCTGTAAATTATTAGTCTTTTGATATTTTTGTCATTTATTCATAATACAACTAATAATTCAACATCAATTAAAACGTGAGTGGAAGAGTAATACACAGAAAAGATGCATTTTAGAATGTCAGCATTTCAGCTATAGGTTGAATATAAGCAGGTTGTTCAGTATTAGTGTGTAGGTATTGAGCAGCAGTCAGAATTGTTTTTATCAGTTCTTTCCCTGGTTCTGCTTTTTTTCCCCCTTCTGTTACACCGCTCTATGTCCTTGAGGGATAATGTTACCTGAATTGTCTTCTTGATCTAGGTCTCATGTCCTCTGTCCTCAGTGTTATCCTCTCTGATAGCGACACTCTTCCAGCACAAGACATTTCTGAGGACAAATTCAAAGTACACCCCAGCTTCTCAGGAGAACAGCCTGTGTACTGCAAGATGGGAACTCAGAGCTGTGACATTGTGTTGCCCTCCAGCATTGCCCTCTGCAGTCTCAGCCACACAGTTTCAAACACGAGAACACACACACACACACACAAAACGTAGGTACATATAGGCATTCACGCTCATTCGCTCAATGCTCTGAGGCCAGAGTGTTTTTGTGACAAGGTTAAGCAAACAGTGTGTGCTGCTAAATGAATCAGAAGTGCTGATGTGCCTTCTTGAATGACACCAATGCACAAGAGAGACAAAGTGATTGTTGTGGCTCTGGCTTTTCTCTCAAAATAAACTCTCTCATTTAAGTACAGTAACATTCAGTGATCTGGCTAATACAGTGTATTAGCCAGAAGTGGTTGCAGACATGATTGACAATCAGGGTAATGAGAGAGCAGGCAGAGACGAGCCTGTAAATGGTAGATAGAGCTGGGGAATTCACTTTCTAACTCTTAATGCCCTTCCACATAGATTAATCATCATCAGATCAAAACAGAGGTTCAGTGTAGGAAGGGGATTTGTCTGCAGGGAGGGTCGTCAAATTGTACATGACCGTTTTGTGAATATCGGGAAAGTTTTGGTTTATTTAACAAAATATCAAAGTCATTTTCTTGTTTGAGAGGCCAATCAAAGCTTGTTTGTGTCTTTTACTTTTTGTGTCTTTCTCTAACCTTCAACTCGTTTGAAATTTAACAGCCAACCAGCTGACAGCTTTTAAAAGGTTGGATGCACAAGATGAAAGCAAGGACAGACGCGGGCAAGCAGCGACACACAACAATGACATGACACCGGTGGGGTATGGCCATCCTTACCAGATAAAACAACACACGGTGGCCGAAGGCTGCGTGTGTGTGTGTGTGTGTTTTTTTTCCCCCAGCTCTTCATGCTAATCACATGCAGATTATTTGCAACTCAAAGCAAGCCCCACTTCCTCTGTGGTGAGGAAGAGATATTGAATATTTGTAAATGAGCTTCCTTGTAGCATAGATGAAGCTACCACAGTGGTCAGTGGCACAGTGTTTTTTTTATTCTGCAGCTGATCAGGGTCAATGTTGGCTCTTTGGAAGTAAATTAAAAAAAAAAACCCCAAATGTGTCTGGCATTTCAGTTTGGATTGCCTTCTTATTAATGTGTGATGTACAAATTCTCCTTATAATAAGGATTATTTTGAAATATAAACGCAGTTCTTGAATGACTGTAGAACGATAGTTTGTTTGTTTGTTTTAATTTATCTTGAAATACTTCTGAAGTTATATAATGAACCCCTTTAATGAAAAATACAGAGTAGGTAGTGTGGACTATTACCAGATTTTAGAATTCAGTAATCTGCAGTGCTTGAACTTAGGAGAACATCTTTGTTTGTCCACTGGGTTTCTTTGGAAGCCATTGCAATCATCTGAAAAGGCACTTTATTGATCCAGAGAAAGCAGGAGAGACAGACTGAAAGAAAGCAGTTAATCGAGTGTCAGAGTCAGGCAGGAAAATATTTACAGCGGGAGTCATTTATTTAAAGAGACACATCACTTTTTCTTCGCTGCAGCCTCTTTTAGGGGTTTTTGGCACATTATTTGGTAATATCTCTAGAATATAGAAGTGAATTTGCTTGACTGTATGACTGATGTAGTGTTGTTCTGTCGGCTTTTACTGCATTTCCTTTAGCTGTGAAAACCTGCCAATAGCAGTGCAGTAATACAAACGAGAACCTCAGACTAGTGTTGTCGTCAGATTGTGGAATATCCATAAATACAGCCCTAGATTGTGTTGGATTTTCAGTTTGTTCAAGGCAAATGTAAAGTATTTTAAACACTGCAGTACTGTGCTGTAGCTCACAAACTCACTATGCTAATATTTACAGAACATACTTAAAGAGAAATCACACTTTATAATGTTTCGTCCTGTTCCTGTATGCTCTCATTTCCCTTCTTTACCCTAACTCCTTTGCTGGTTGGTGAGCCTGAGTCTGCTAGGGGTCTCTTCCTGTTAAAAGGGAGTTTTTCCTCCCCACTGTTGACAAGTGTTTGCTCCTAGAGGATCATCTGAATGTTGGGGTTTTCTTTCTACCATTGCAGGGTCTTTGCCATACAATCATCATCACAATCAACATGTCATGCAACCAGGAGTTTGTATTTATTAGAAGAAGGTTCGGGTAGAAATGGCTGATTTTTAGCCTATAAAAACACATTAAGGTAGCACAGGAGAGAACAATATCACTTTTGGAATGTGATTAACAATTCGACCTGGCGGACTTCTAGGCGAGCCTATTCTCCTACATGGTACATGTAAGTCAAACACAGCAGGTAGGACATCGTGAAAAACCCTTTATTAACATAAGTAAGCAGATTAAAGTTAACTCAGCTCAAGCTCTTGGTTTGCCATTCCAACATGGAGCAGACGTGACTGCTGCTGTCCTGAAACAATGGTGTGGAAGGATGCATCTCATAGTGGCTGAGCAGAGCTAGATATTCTTTTCACATGAGGGCCTGTTAGGGAAGCCAGGGGGTCAGATGGTGCTGTTGATGATGATTTTTGCTGAAAATGACTGATGACAGAAACTGAAAGCTGGCCAACAGTTTTTATGCACACGTACAGTGATGCCACTCTAGCGGTCACACCAAGATATAATGTGTTATACCGACATGGTGACATCATTTGTGTTGAAATCATGCTGAAAGCATTTACACATGTAGTTTTAAAACAAACAAATATTTAGCAAATTTTCTACAAAAATTTGAAAGCTTCTTTTCCTCCCACAAACAGCAGTTATACAGCTCTACATACTGTAGCTAATATCTACTTTTTGCTTGAATTTTGCTGCATTAGATACATTCTGATTTGTTTGAGTCAAAATTCCCCGTGGGTATGTTTGTAATCAAGGCTCTGACTTCATCATTTTGCTGAGCTTGTGTCTAAATGTCGCTGGAGCTTGGAAGTCACTTAGTGCCACCTACTGGTACAAACCTGACATGTACCCCCCGGAGAGAAAAGAGGAAACTGACAGCATGTGACCAGCAAGGCTTTTTGGCTCTGTGAATGCATGTGATGATAAGCAATTCATTATAGTGAAAATATACTGGCCACTCACTACAGTCTGTACACTCCAGACTGTATTAGTATCGTGTCCTTTTAAAGATGGCTAACTTGAAATTTCTTATTTACAAGCAAACTAAGAAGGCAGCAGGATGTGAATAGGAGGTAATGTAGAGAGCAATAACTGACTTAAAGTAAGCCAAGAGCCACGCACAGAACAACTAACTTTAAAACAATAGCTCAGTTACAATCCATACACTTAGTAGATGTAATAAACTCTAGTGCAGAAAGTCTTAACACACAGACACACTCACACACACAAAATCTTTCTTCGTAAATAGGCTTTTTTCTACTACTGCTACTATAATTTTTGGATTTGTTCCTTTTGTGACTGACTGAAGTGCACACCTACATCACTAAACAAACATTTTAAATGAATATATGAGTGAGACATTCATATAATACATGAATACTTTAGGTTGTTTTCTGTTGTTTTGTACTTGTGTGACTGTATCTAATATATAAGGAAAAACTGGGGGCATCAAATCCTATGTCATGTCTGCATATGTGCATCTCAAAGTACATCTATTGCATAAATGAGTTCTTGTGCATCACAGAAAAGTTTGTTTACACGTATCAGTAAGGGCCACTTTGTTTCAATCAAGTTAAATAGCAGTACAGTGTTATTGCAGTCATTTGCCCAGAGATTCATTTACATAACGTTGCCTTTTATTGATTCAGTGGGAGGTTGTTTAGTTTTCCTTTCAGGGTGTCGGATGTCAGATAAAGGTTATCTGTAGGCAGGCACTTTGCCTTTATGTGGCCAAAAAGGTCACGAGAAAGGTTCACTCTCATTTTTTCAGCACTTACCAACTTCTAAATCAAACTAAAAAAAATCAATTAAAGCTGGAGACTATACTTGCAATGCACAAGTTAGTTTATTATATACTCAGTTTGTGTGGTGTCTTACGAAGTATATCAGTTGTTTTTTTTGTGTGTTTTTGTCTCATGAGCCTCCATCGTCATTTAAACTTCTCCCACTTTTGCGATGAATGAGAGCTAAGGACATCACTGACACATGCCTTAAATGTCTTCATAGTTTCATCCCTTTTCAAGTCTTGCCCCTTTTTCTTCTCTGATACACCAGATGCTGACACTCCACTTTTTTCTATATTCTTTTGCCTTTCAACTGGCTGTTCTTTGTGGCGGCATCCTTTCATTTCCTGCTTGTCCAACCATTCCTTCCACTGGCTGTCCATCATCAAAGCCTCTTCCTCTTTTCTGCTATCTACGTGGACCATTTCATCCTCATGGCTGAATTCACTGGAAATGAAGCTTTGCTTTGCACGAAAGGGATTCGTGGTGCTGTCCCAGATAGGAGTGACATCTGAGGAAGATTTTTTTTGTTGCTTGCATCTACCTGAGTCTGGCTTTGCCTGTACATCTTTGGAGATGTTTCTGATTTCTGAGTCAGTATCACTGGAAACACTGCTTAATGAAATCTTTAAAGATTCCTCTTTCAGGCCTTTCCTCAATATGTAAATGCTGTTTGTGTCACAGTGTGTTTCAGAAAAGACTAATGTTTTTGGTATCTCCCCATCTTCCTCGCCTTCATCAGTGTCGTTGTATTCTTCTGCTATTTCCCTTTGTCACCTTGATGCTAACCTCAGGTCTGAGCCCAGCTTGCTGCAGCACAATGGTGTCTTGTCTGTTTCTTCTAACAATAGTTCTCTCAGCTGTTCCTGAGGCTCAGCTGCCATCTCCTCTGTCAGGGCCTGATTCATGAGAGAAAACTCTGTACACAGTTCTGCAGTTTGCTTCTCCACTTGTCTTTTTACCATCTTGCTGATACAGTGGCTTGCAAAAGTATTCGGCCCCCTTGCACTTTTCCACATTTTGTCACATTACAGCCACAAACATGAATCAATTTTATTGGAATTCCAAGAGAAAGACCAATACAAAGTGGTGTACACGTGAGAAGTGGAATGAAAATCATACATTTTTTACAAATAAATAACTGAAAAGTGGGGTGTGTGTAATTATTCAGCCCCCTGAGTCAATACTTTGTAGAACCACCTTTTGCTGCAGTTACAGCTGCCAGTCTTTTAGGGTTTGTCTCTACCAGCTTTGCACATCTACAGACTGAAATTCTTGCCCATTCTTCTTTGCAAAACAGCTCCAGCTCAGTCAGATTAGATGAACAACATTTGTGAACAGCAGTTTTCAGATCTTGCCACAGATTCTTGATTGGATTTAGATCTGGACTTTGACTGAGCCATTCTAACACATGGATATGTTTTGTTTTAAACCATTGTTGCCCTGGCTTTATGTTTAGGATCGTTGTCCTGCTGCAAGGTGAATCTCTGCCCCAGTCTCAAGTCTTTTACAGACTCCCAAGAGGCTTAAAAACCTTACAGACATTCAATGCTACATTTCTGAATCGGTTATATAAAGTTATTATTTCTCTTGCAAATATGATTTTTACTGAAAAAAAGATCAAAATAAATAAATAAATAAAAGTACCTGAGTTTAGAGACACTGAAGCGTGTGTTTCTTGAACATTTTGCCATCCCAAATTCTGTGAGGGAAAACAAGTGAGAGCTATATTTGTTGGCATTGAATGCCATTTTATTATTTTTATTTTACACTAAGTTGTTCAATACTAGCGATACATAAACATTTCTGTTGGATAAAACAGAACTTAAATTTCTTCAAACTTAATATATTAAGGATTGTCCATTTCTGCCAATCTTCTGTCACTATGGGACAAATTGTGTAAATTGTTTCCCATTAGAGACCAGCCTGCCGTTCTATGCTGTGCCAGAATCTCCAGCACCAACAGGTGGCTGCTATTTCTAAGTCATGATTATGACCACAACCCACAGTTACTAAAAAAGGCTTTCACCACCACAGCTGAGAGGCTCTACTTTCCCATCTCATAATATATAATTATATATCTATTGATCTATCGATATAGAGATAGATAGATAGATAGATCTCACAGATGTCAAGGATTGTCTTATTTGTAAATTTGTATAAAGAAGAAGCATGAAAGTTGCAGGCATAGGCATCCACATAAGTGCCAAATCAGTGTTCTCACATTAGCGTGCCGCATGCCCTTAATGAGCTCAGAGCATGCTTGTACCCATTTATATACACAACTGCTGCTGACACACTGACTGAGACAGTGGACAGGGGGACCAGCACAAATACACACATCTTCAAATAGTCGCATGCAGATCCACTCTCTGTCCCTCGTCGTGAACTTTTGTGAGCTGTGCTGCTGTGAGAGACTTTAGACCGTTCCCTCGTTCTTTCATCCATGAGCGCCACAAAATCAGGGGTGAGTTCAGTGCATTAATACAATACTAGGATTCCTTTTCTATCATTTATTTTTGGCTCGTCTGGACGAAGGGCTGATTAGTTTTGTGCCATTGTGTGTCAATGAGTCATTTCTGGTCCTAGAGTATTGGTGAAGCTCACCCTCAATGAGGTCTTCACCCAAAAAGTGCTCAAGGTTATGGTTACATTTTTTGTTTTTTGTAGGAGTGATGTCTGCACTCATATGCAACTTAAATACGCTTTGTAGTTTGCCATTTCCCTAAATACAATCTGTGGTTCACTGGTTTCAAATTACACACCTGGGAGCCTCTGACCGAGTCTCATGTAGATGCGATGTTTACTATTGATTAGCTTTGCCCCAGTATCATGACTCAGCACAAATGAAGCGTCCATCACCACCCAGCTTAGTGCTCTTTAAATATCCTTGCGTATAAAGTCACACATCCTTACAAAGATGGACACATCAAGATGGGTTGGCGTCGGCCTTCAATATGAGGCATAAACTGAGCTTTTTTTGTGTGTGCTTGCTCAACAGATGATGCTGTTTATGTGCAGAACATAAAACTATTGGGTTCTGCCTTAAAGTATAGGCAGACTGCAAAATGAAAACAGCAGAGCCCGCTGTTGCGTGATCAGGCCAAGGTCATCCATAGAATTGAATTCATATGGAGATAAATGAAATGTTTCCCTGATGAAAGTGCAGAATATACACACACAAACATTTGTATTCAATAGAAATTGAATCACAAAGAATCATAAAAAAAAACCTATAGTGTATGAATCAGTGCAGAGACAAGATAGATGTACTTGGCAAACATCTCTGTGATAATTTACTGTGTGTAGATGCAGAGAGTGAGAGAGGAAGTCTTTTTGTTGCCTAACAGTGCTACTGAAGTGTCAATCACAGTGCGTAAATTGGGAATGTTACTTTCCAGCCATCAGCCATCTGTTCATCTCCTTCTCTCTGCCTTTTTTATCTGCTTTAGAAATGAAATCTCTCCTGATGATCATACTCATCTGCAAACCCATACATTACCAGAACACACTATTAGTTTACAGGAGGAAATTTACCCGGCATATCCATCTATTAACCCACAAAGTCTTCATTTATCTCATATTTTGGGATTGCATTCAGGCTGACTTTACTGACTATACTAAAAGACAGTGATAGTGTAGCCTTCTGTGAAGTCACTGCAGAGATGGTGTAAACTGGAGTTTGGGTAAAATGAGAACGACTGTCCTAACCCTGAGGCATGGACAGTTTTCATCAGGAAGGTTCATGACTAAGCATTTTTTTTCTTAATTGAAGAAGAATTCCTGAGTATGATAAGACTGCTTTCTAAGGGGCCAGTTACTGGTTATAATAGAACCATGTGGCTGTATGAGTGTGCATGTGGGTGTTGTTACAATGAAGGAGGATGAATCACTGGCTGAAACTTGCAAGGTTTGCTACTACAGTACCTCAGGTCTGGAGTGTGGGCTTCTTTCCAGGTCTGGAGTGTGGGCTGCTGTGATGACACACTGTGTGGGGGAACAATCCCAGGTTGTACGAGGAATAGCCTGTCCCATCCCAAAAATATTTAAATAGCTTTTGTGCTATATCCTGCATTTCCGGCTATATATATTTGTTTGCATGCATTTCTATCTTTGTGGTTAATGTGTAGGCTTGACCTGCATCACAATGTGATATACAGTTGTTATATCAGGAAATCCCCCAAGTATGTTCTATAACACTGAAAAGAAAGTGGGAATATTTTGGGTGTGCTATTTCCAGGTCACAAAAGGATTTTATTTTATTTTTTTATCACAGTGGGGAACGCAGGCAACCGGCAACATTTACCTAAAGCGGAAAAATACGGTAACCTTGGTAGAAGAAAATGCCTTTTCTAGGCTGCTAGCTGTATACCCACTGAACCACCAGATGCCTTTGGGATTGGTTTGCACATTTCAAAATTTAGCAAAGAATTATCACATGTTAAATGCAGTAATGTTAAATCCATGATATTGACAATAAAAGTGAATGTATTGGGTTTTTTTTTTTTTATATGTGTGGTATTAAAATAATCAGCACTAGTTAAAACAAGAAAAACAAAGAAAATATTCTGTGCATTTTTCATTAACATGAAGTTTCCAGATTGCCTTTAACAGCAAGTACAGTGTCAGCGAGCACAGATTCTTGGTAGCATTGTGGTTTAGATCACAATGCTTTAGATCAATATTGTAACGTGAGAGTGTCAGGTACCTTTTGGGTTTGTTGTAGCAAATCTTATAGATAATTTAATAATATTTGTTTAGTTATGTTTAGTTGCTCATGTCAGTGCTTTATGTGAAAGGGTTATACGCCAGCTATAGTGTAACAGTAGCCATGAAAATCCTTCATGGACTACCTCAATTAAATTTAGGATTCATTTTGGAAAATATGTGAAAACTAAATCCCTTTATTTCCCATCATATTGTGAACTGGTGCACTTTAAGTCACAGACACGTTCAAAATCACAGACAGCTCAGCTCCCATTCAACTTTTTTTTTTTTAAGTTGTTTTAAAGGTTCACTATGTAACGTTCAGCAAAACCTTTGTTAGCGATGACACCGGTGGCCTTTATGTGAATTTTAGCATGTTGCCTCATGCTGTTGCCTGTTCCTTAATTCAAACGTGACTCACAAAAACACGAAAGGTACAACTTCACCTTTGTTACCTATAGTCTCTGCACACTTCAGATGTGAAACATCAGGCAACTGCATATAAGCACACATGCAACCAGTGAGAGGACAGATAGTTTTGATAATGTAGAGAAAGAAAAGAGAGATTACCTTTCGAGTTTGGGAGGAGAGTTCACTTTGTTTGTCAAAGTCATTCTGTAGTTTGCATCATGTAACACCAAGCCATCTTCATTGGTCTTTGTTCTGCCTTCTTCTGCTTCTAATGTCACGTTTTTTTGTTGTTGTTTTTTTTTTACAGTGTTTGTAATGCTGTATGAGAAGCATATGCGACAGTGACTGGATGATGCAAATGTAGTATAGATTTTTGTACGATTTTTAGGAAATGATGAAGAAAAGAATTGCAAGCTGAGCTATTTTATGCTACATGATAGAATGAACTGAGCTACCAAAGGACAGTATTAGGTTCTGTGTCCACAGGCAGTGCATGAAACCAAATTTATTTTTAGGTCTTCTTGAACACTGATCACATTTATTGACAGCCAGGATCAGTTTCTTCTCAGCCATTGTTGACAGTGCTGAGGATGGGCATCCCGCTGCTTCTTAATTTTGGTTGTTGGTCTGCTGCCCCATTACCCAAACCCAGATAAGCAGTAGAATAAATGGATGGATGGAGAAAAGCAACATTGGCTATAGGAGCAGTGTAGCAAACAGTGAACTAGCACTTTTCATTAAGGGAGTCTTTGCACCAATGATTTTGAGCACATCAGAGCTAAGCTTTACCTGAATTGTACAAAATAATAGATGCTGCTACCATGAAAACGCGCGGCCTGTTCACACAGATGATTTTAGCATTAAAATGGGCATATCCTTTCAAAATATGCTAAATTTCTGAGTAAAGAAAACAATCTCTATTTATATGGCAGGTTTATTTTAATGGTGAGAGAGAGAATATCAACCAAACATTAAAAAAAACAAAACAGATTATATATTAGTTATGAACTGATTTGTGTGTCATTGAGTGAAATAAGTATTTGATCCCCTGCCACCTAGTCAGAATTCTAGCTCCCACAGATTTGCTATATGCCCATTTGGCTCACAGATTACAATCAGTCAATCAATTGCCGATAGTCCTGTTCTCAACTCATATGTATAAAGCACACATGTGCACAGAATCAGTTTCTTCCATTCCAAACTCTTCAACCTTTGGTGAGACCAAAGAGCTGCCATAGGACGTCAGGGACAAGATTGTTGACCTACAAAGGCTGGAATTGCCCACAAGACCATCGGCAAGAAGCTTGTTGAGAAGTTAGGACCACAGTCACCAACAACACCATTAGTAACACACCACGCTGAGGCTGTGGCCATGTAGCATAAAATCCTGGATGAAAGCCTCCTCCTAAGAGTGGGTCAAAAGTGTGCAAATCTGGCAATCAACTACAAGAAACATCTCACTGCTGTGCTTGCAAAAACCGATTTCTCCACCAAATACTAAGTCATGTTTTGCTTTTGGATCAAATACTTATTCATAACATGTGAGTTTTTTCCTGGATTCTTGAGTTGATATTCTGTCTCTCTCCATTAAAATGAACCTACATAAAAATTAGAGACTGTTCATTTATTTGCAAACCTAAAAATTCAGCAGGGGATCACATATTTATTTCCCCCGCTGTACATAAGCTGAATTAATCAGACTATTTGAAAATGCATTATAATGCTGACTAAATTAAACTATTTTGCCAAGAGCAAAGAGATTTCATTAAAATGACACTGTATTGTAATTGTATGTATTGTAATTGTAAGTCTAACACTGTTTTAGTGCCTAAACACACCAGTTAGTTAAACTGCAGGAATGTCTTAAAGACATAAAGATCATAAAGAACTTTCTGCTCCTTAACTCAGATAAAACTGAGGTTATTGTACTCGGCCCTGGATACTGTAGCTCCTGTGAAATATAGAGCCTCAAATCAGAATTACTTGACTCCCTGGTATAACTCTCAGACGCGTATCCTAAAGCAGATAACTCGTAAGCTGGAGAGGAAATGGCGTGTCACAAATTTAGAAGATGATCATTTAGCCTGGAGAAATAGTCTGCTGCTTTATAAGAAAGCCCTCCGTAAAGTCAGAACATCCTACTATTCAAAACTGATTGAAGAAAATAAGAACAACCCTAGGTTTCTCTTCAGCACTGTAGCCAGGCTGACAAAATGTCAGAGTACTGTTGAGCCA
>VURO01049995.1:64389-89800 GCA_015108175.1 Pelvicachromis taeniatus | reverse complement strand
TTTAGTTAGTTAGTTCTTTGTGGTTTTGGATTTTGCCTCTTTTATTTCTGTATTCTTTTACCGGTCATTAAACAACTCGCCTTTTGTTAACTCTGGTCCACGCTCCCTTCTTTGTCTGCATTTTTGGGTCCACCTCCTCACCACACGGTCTGCACCCGCCAGACCGTAACAGTTTACTATCTTTGATACCCTCACTGACTACATTGGGAAGTGTTTTGCTTGTGTAGGAATTCAGGTGTATTTAAAAGAAAACTCACCTGTTAGATGTCATGTCCGTAATCATAAATGCCCTCGGGATCCACATGGCTAAACATGACATGGTAGAAATGACCTGAAACAGTAAAGTAGTCATGTGTTTAAAAGCATGCAGCAAAGAAGTCTGTTAATGTAATGTGGCTTACTTTTTCGTGTACTTTTTCTTTTTTTTGTACTATAATCCTATTTGTTTTGCATTCAGTGGCATGTTATCAAACTCAGCAGGCCTGAATACTCACTGGTGCTGCACCGTTTACCCAAATGACCAAGGTCTTCTTGGGGTAGGGTAGTTTTTTGTAAATATAGGCACACTGTTCCAGGTACACAAGCAGGGAGACAACGGACATCAAGGTGAGCATGAAGTACAGGCAATATCCAAATGTATCTAGCTCTGATTGAAAAAAAAAAACCAATAGGAGACACATAGAAACAGCATGAATCAGACTTTAGGTCTACGGTCTAGGGTAAAATGAAAATGAATACAATTTTGTCTCCTTCTTTATGATTAGATGATGTTTGAGAAGGAAAACAATGAAACATTGGCAGCAGTATGATGTAGTAGTATGTGTTACTTACGGCTGAGCATGTCAATAGCCAGCGGACGTCCATTCAAACAAGTTGGATCAATCGTTCCATTTAGAGATTCCATGGCAGGCAGACGCTTGTCTTAAAAAAAATCGACTAAAAATTGACTAACAAATATTAACAAGAGTAAAATTTATAAACATAAATAGCGTTGCACTCATAAAAGTAAAACCTGCTTCCCCTTTACATTCCAGGCTCTTCAACAGCTAGCTGAGTACTGTGCACTTTAAGGAACTCTGAAGAAGTGAAGGTGGGATAAGAAGTGGCAGGCAACTTTATGAGAACACATGAGCAACTGGTCACACATTTATTCACAGGTTTAAGTGACTAATTAAAAAACCCGAAGGTCAGAGTTTTAGTGAAAGGCTGAGATCCACTGTGCGTCAAGAAAAGTGAACTTTGGCAGGGTGTGTTATTTCCTTCTCAGTGCATAACGTGAGCTGTGAGCTATAGTTTTTGATTATGATTCAGTATATTTCACTTACTTTATTGCCAGTTACCCGTGAGTAAGGGGTAGAGTTCATCGAAATATTAAGGCCCTTTTAAACAAATGAAAAGATTTTCAAACTACCACAAGTACACGTAATACTTCTCAGTTAATTTATAGTATTTCAGTGTTGAAGTGTTGCTTTAAAGGTTAGCTTTCATTACTTTAGTCACAGTTTGTCTTTCTGGTATGGGTGTTTAGGCTCAGCTATGGTCACCTATGTTATGCAATCTGAAACCATAAGATCATTTTATTTGAGTTTCTATCCAGTGCTCCGAAATGAACAGTGATTATTTTTCCACAATACTATATACAATACTACAAATATATAATACTACTAAAGAAAACCAGCACAGCATGAATGGGAGCAGAGAAAACCCAATGACAAAAGTTGAAAGTTGAAAATCCTGCATGGGCCTTTAAGATCTGTTACCTAGAAAGATTTCAGAGGGTTCAGACGTTGAGTGGTGAGACTATTAAACTTTATCTTCTATTCTATTACAGAGAGGTGAATGGCACTGTGGTCACTCAACTGTCTCTGGCTAATAATTGCCTAGTTTTTTTTCCCCAGTGTCATCATATTTCTTTTGCAAGTAGGAAAAAAAATTGTGCTCACAATCATGATTCACCTTTATGTCTGAATAGTGCATCGAATACATGCATTTCACCTGTTTATTGTTCACCAGCACACGCAGTGCCATGGAAATGTTGCCAAAAGATACACCCACTATAGGTGGAAAACCTTAGAACTCTTCACGGGTCACATTGGGGTAAATGATTACGTCATTCCCTGCTGAATTTGTAAATTTGCTCAGTTATATATAAAAACGAACAGTGTGTATTTTTTATGGTGAGAAACAGAATATCAAATATAAAAAATACAGAAGAAACACATTACATGAAAGTTTGAAATTGATTTGCATGCCATCAAGCTGTGCAAGCGAAACGTGACTTAGTACGTGGTGGAGAATCCCTTATTGGCAAGCACAGGGGTAAGTTGATCTCAGAGCTTGTTTTTATTTCATCTCACCACATCACTTTCCCCCAAACCTATCTCCCAATATGTGCAAATACTGAAAGCACATTTGTTATTCAATTATAGGACTTTGTATGCATTTAAATATATACTTTGTGTCAGACACTTTTCGTTTAGTATTTTGTTATATGGTGCTGTAAATGCATAAAAGTTAACCCCAGGTCATCAGAATTGTGATGATGTCTGGTTTTGATAAAACCTTCAGAGGCCTAAGATGTGTCTGTTTGCCATGGTCTAGGAGTTGTTTGCCAACAAAGAAACAAACACACAGACAGAAAGACATTATTCAAATTATAGTAAAGGGCACCATCAAGAATTGAATTGCTGGTTTCTGTCCTTGTAGCCTGCTAGCATTAATTGATAACTTTCACTCAAGAATGCTCTTTTGGTTTAAAAGGCCTTGGCCAAAATGCTAATGCAGAGTCTTAAAATGCTGGTGGCAGTGGGTGGTATCCCTCAGCCTCCTAGTAGATGTACCTATGGCATGAGTTTCAAAATCCTATGTTACCTTCTTCTCAAGTTATTGCATTCACAAGATTTTTAGAAAAAACCTCTGACCTTAAGGGTCACTGAGATGGGAATTCATACGAAAATGTTAGTAGATACATCTACACTATCGACAGATAAGCTAACAGCATTATGATCACGAATTATTATTTTTTGGTCATATTTCCGGCACAAATATGGCAGAGAGCCTCATAAAAAGGCACTGCTCAGGTATAGATTTTAATGACAAAGGCAAAGTCATTAAGTCTAAGTTGCATCAAATACACTTCACTGGAATCCAGTTAAAGCTTAATTGGTCATGCTCTCGTAAGCACTTGGAGTCCACAAGTCCAGTTTTCCACAGAGTTCCTCCTCAGTCAAGACAACATTTAAAAATCTCATTTTTGACAAAAACAAATAACAGTTGTTAAAAAAAAATAAGGATGTATAGTTTCTTGTATTACATTTATTGTTACAAAGCAATCATCAAGTCACATGAACAATTTCTTAATTTAGAAAAAGCTTGTTTTTTCAAACAGGCGTTAACTACATCAGCAGCTCCAGGTGCCTGTTGTAAGTTCACTGACATCGGTCATTGAACTACTGTGAGTCACTAATCATGTTTTATTGTGCTACACGTCACATACACTAAAGGGAACGTAATATAAGGAAACAATGGCCAGCAGTAAAGAAAGAAAGGTTATGACACCTTTGGATCACTGGTATAAACTCGACCTCATTTATCAAGCTTTAGGCTCAAGGACAAGTGCCTGTTCTTTATGACGGGTTTTTATTGTGGGGGGTTTTATGTTGTGTGCTTTTGAAACTTTGAAATAAATTTCAAATTGGTGGACACAAACAAATATTAATAAAGGATGTTAGTCCTGTAGATGAAGAAAAGGTAAATCACTTATATTGTCTTTTTGAAAATAAATGTGATTTACAAATAAATACATAGAAAGACAAATTTATAAAACAGAACAAATAACAGATAATTATAGTGCAATAAAAAATGCAATCTACCTGATCATCTTGGAATTATGGGAGACCTGTTGGCTTTGTGTTTCAAGTATCCGGACTGAGATTAAACCATTTTAACAAGCATTAAACTGGAATTCATCTTTATGTTTATCCATCAAATATCATATCATGAAATGCAAAATAAATATTTTAAAGTGTAAACAGAAAGACCTTTAAATATTTACAAATATGTAAACTAAATTTGAGACCATCTGAGAACAGACTGCTGCTAATTGCACTGTGCTTGATGTTCAACTTATAAAACACACACACACACACACACATTATTTTGGATGAAAATTAACATACAAATCTTTTGCTCTGCAATTAGTGATTAAGAGGTTGATTAATACTGATAAAGAATGACTCTCTAGATGAAATCTTACACATAAAACAGACAAAGACAAACATTGGCTCCCACGCTTTGGGGATTATTTGAATGTCTTTGGCTTATATTAATGACATCTCCTTCCGCTTCAGACTGGTGCAGTCTATGAGGTCGCTGTAGAGGCTCTTTCTACATGACAGCAGTATTGTTGCGGTGCTCTTTCAAAGCACGCTGAATGAGGAATGGTCCATGTAATAAATACAAATACAAAATATGTGGTTTGAGGCTGCATCAAAGCTTAAAATGAAGGTCTAGGATGACTCCTGTTGAGGTGATGATACTCCTGGTTTAAGGCATCGTAGTTGAGATACACATGTTGTCTACTGATCGTTCTCTATTGTCACAGACACGGTCTGTCCGCCATCTAAAAGGAAACGTGCACAAAAGATGTCTCAGGATGGGTTGTTTATCGAGCACAAACAAAAGCAATAAGGACACAAAAGCATGAAATTGTGAGAAAAGGCATTAGTAACGTACTCATTTTCTCTTTGCTGCCATCTTCTGTGCCCCCAACATTATTGCTGAGCACATGTGGGTTAGCTTGTCCATCAGCAGGACTGCAATCAAAGTCAAAAAGATATTAATTTCATAGTAAATAAAATTGAAGCCTCTGATATTAAAGATTTGAAAGAAATAGAAAATGTACCCTTTGCCATTCTGCTGCAGGACACTGTTTGCTTGCTCAGGATCTATCTGTACCAATCTGGTGATGAAGGAATGCCCGTCTCCCTGACTGAAAATATAGGGGGGGGAAAATGGATCTTCACATTGGTTTTGACTCTTTTTCATATTTTTGACACTCCTTGAAAGTAGCTTTTATTAGAGAAGCTGGATAAATCTGTTAGTATAAAACTAATTACCCTCCTGTACTGTGTAGGCATAACTCCATCTGTATGTGTACATCATTTATTCTGACTGATAAAGTGAGTAAAAGTTTGGGTGTGCATCAGCTCTTGCTTCCTCATTTTGACTCTGTGATCCATTTTTTTTAGTAATCATTTATGGAAGTTAATTTCTTTTTTAATATCAAGTATACTTATCAGAAGATCAATTTTTAGTGACAAAGTAAACAACAGCATATCACACAAGTAGACTCACCTTGAAAAAACAGGAAAAAACCTGTACTTTACTTGGTCTCCAAACACCTCAGCTACATTTCTGCTAAGACCCAGAGAAAACCCATTTTTGTCTGGCCCATTTGTGAAAAAAGGAGCCCTAAAAGCCTCTAAAAATTGAGAGAAAACAAACAACATAACAAAAACAACAAGAGTTAACCAGTGGTGATTTTTGTAGAAGTGAAATTAAATGATGTATGCAGTATGCATTTACCTATAGTGGTCCTGTTCTTTCCCACGAGCCACAGATGGTATCCAAGAAGTGACACGATGCTGATGAAGAACAAGGCCGCCACAAAGAACAGAAACAAGATGTGGAATTTGGCGTGCGTGTCAGGCAGCTGTTTCTTCAGATTGAAGGGGGGAAAAAAAACAAAAAAAACAAATATGTGGAAAATGAAACAAATTGGTACTATTTTGTTGCCTCACTACAACAAAGTCTTGCATGGATATAAAATACTGTTTCACTGCTGGACTGTGTGACAGGAGCACTGTCTTGTGTAAAGTGTGCTGCAGAGAATCCCCTAATAAATCATTACAAGATATGCTTGTATGCCACAGTGACACTTTACTAAAGCAACATTTTGATACTGATACAGGCGGTGTTCACGTGACTAAATGTCATGCAAACACCACAAGGAGGTTTATGTACTTACGGTCCAGAATTTGATGAAATACTGGACGACTGTTGCACAAATCACTACACAGTAGAGCGACGCGTAGGACAAAAACAGGACAAAGTACTTGTAGTTTGAGAATCCAACACAGTTATTCACCCTGAAAGAAGATGACACCACGACAACAAGGAGGAGGAAAAAAAAAGGATGCTGAATAACATTACAATAATAGCCATAGATAGATATATAGCTATCCATCCATCTTTTATTTTCTCCCCCCCATTTCCTCCTAGTGGGCCCAACCTTAGCATAAACATTACCCAGGGTACTGATGTGCCAACATCGATATGACATATACAAATATTTTATACAAACCCCACAATCATATATATTTGCACAGTTGACTGTTTCATTGAGCAGTAAATTTCAAATTAGACTCGTGTCACAGTAAAACATATCATAGCGTCATACCACGATGATCATAGGCTATGTATATTCCCAATCTCCCACTATGCACTGCATAGTGAGATTTGATAGAAACATTAACAACAGTAATAAGAGTGAGGTTCAAATAATGTTCAAGAATTTAAACAAAGCAGTTTAAAGGCAAAGTAAAAACAGCATAATCATACCAGGGGCAGTGATGGTCCATTTTCAGCACACACCTTGAGAGAGAGAGAAAGAAAAAAAATAAATAAATCAGGAAGAAGGAAAATGTGCATCCTATCAGTACCATCCAGTACATACCAACATATTGATCTTCTTACTGACCCAATAAACAAAAAAAAACAAAAAAAACACAAGAACAGTCAACAGTCATAAGATGTGAGCGTTTCATAAACCTTTATTAAGATATTAGTTTTCCATATTATCACTTTACTAAAAAAAACAAAAAAAACATTTGCATTTATTCTGTAACGTTTCTTGAATTTCTATTGCCAGAATAAGAAACTACTTTAGGGTTGGTGTTTTAAGAACACCTGATTCAGAAATGTGTTGATTAAGTGAGAGAGGACTCACATTTCACAGGTTGAGCAGTGGTGGCAGCGATCAGGCTTGATTACCTGACAGAAGTCACAGTATCTGATAGCTAGAGAAAGAGAGATAAAAAATGTTTTTAACTGTATACCTGCTGGATATTCTTAAATCATATTCGTTAAATCTCCCTGTGAATCCAAGCGGGTCACATCCTGACTTTTAATTAGCAGGGGAGCCAGAAGAGAAAACAAGATGCACCTCAGTCTAATTAACCCTCCTGACAGAGGCTTTTCCGTAAACACAGCACAGACAAGCCTGGTATGTATTAAACTGAGAAACAACCAGAGAAGACGTGATTGTCATTTGTAGTGCTTTTGTAATGTTGATGCATGATGATGAAAACATTTGTGCACTTCCTGTTTTTACAGAGCAACATTTTGCTAACAGTTTTCCCTAATGGTGTGTGTTGAAGCGACAACTGGGAAATAAAAAAAAAAACAAAGCACAGTCACTTACTCCACTGTATTCAAAGCCATACCTCCTCCAGCTGTGCGTGTGTACACAGGTAAATTCCTCGCCACTTTCTTCAGGATCTCTTGTTGGGCCTCAGCTCGCTCTTCTCTCTCATACAGCTCCTTCTCTGCCCTGGGTAGACTGAACTGATAACAGGAAAAGAAAAGTGATCAGTGTTTTGTTTATTTCCACTTTTCTGCGAGGAGTGTGACAGAAGCAAACTTACTGCTTTTGAGGGATTGGCTGGTTTGGACCAGATAGTTTTCCAGTAGGCCCATATGAACATGGCGAGGAAAATGTGAAAGATAACTAAGTAGCTGACTGTTGTGGGAAAAAAAAAAAAGGGGATCCTTAGCGGGAGAGAAATAACAGCATCAAACACGAGTGAGTGTGTATGAGGGCATTACTTACTTCGTTCTGCATTATTTGGGATTGTATCTATAGGAAGAAGGGAAAGTATGTGTATATATTAATTAGGAGTAATACATGACTACACATCCCCCACTTCTCTCTCTTGCTCACACCACGTTGCAGCAGCCTGGCACGACCAGCAGTGACCCACCCACAACAGAGAGCTTTGTTTAAGCATCAGCAGGGATGTCCCTGTCCTGACCACAGCCGCAACACAGAGACATGCCGATACTGGTCTCATCAGCTCCAGCCTGAATCAAACTATTTAACTGAGCATCTGTGTGTGGGAGCAGCACAAATCACAAGGCACACAACTTATTAAAAACTGCTGAAAACTAGCATAAACACTCAGGACTTATTCAGGAGCACAGCAAATAAATTATGTTTACTGGAATTTATATTACAATTACAGAATCCACTGCTAGAAGTTAAATGTGCAAATCGTGTACAAACAAATAAACTTCAATTGTTTTCCCCTTGAACTGATAATTTGTTAAAATTTGATATTGAAAAATCCTTTATCAAAGTGCACAAAATGTTTAATTACAGATAAATACACATTGACAGCATCAAAAAGTCACTGGCCAAATTTTTAAGCTGGTTTGGAAGCACCTCATTTAACGACACTCCAAAACTATATAAAAACAACAACAACAATAACAATAATAATAACAATAATAATAACAATAATAATAACATATATATCTAGTAAACTCAGAAAGATTACATTTTATTAAGCAACGCACAAACAATACCCTGTCAGAGTCACACTTTATTATTTTTTATGATATCCGTTATTCGACGCATTACGTCTGCCCTGAGTGAGTGATTAATTATTAACGGAGAAAAGTATTTCCTCTAACTGAAGGGAAAGCAAAAAGTAGACAAACGAAGCTGTCATGAAAAAAAAAACAAAACAGAATTTATGTAAATCGTTTCCATGAACAGGAGAGGCAGAAATATGTGTTAATATTCACCAAACGTTTCTTCGCAGAAGCCAGATTTTAAATCTTCAACTAGCTTCTCAAAGTTGACAACCCTCTAACTGTCAACGCACGCGGCCGCTAAATGCTTATAAAAGTGAGCGCACTTACAGACACACAGCTCCACAACGTAAGCGTAATAGGACCAGCCGACGACCAGGTTAATAAACAGGACAGGTACCCAATTCAGAACCCGTTTACAGCACCTTAGTGCGTGAGAGGGCGCCATCTTTAATCCGTGTTTGACATTAGCTGACGGTGACGTCACAACCACGGTTTTTAAATGGTCCAGCCAAAGATACATCAGGATCAAGATGCTTCATGTCAGTGCAGGCGATAGGGAACACGCGCGGAAGTTTTAGTTGTTCAAAAATGTAATTTGAGTATATTATATACGAACCATTTGTACTCATTCCTCTCAGCAGAGTAGTAACCATAATAAAACACAGTGGCAGCTAAAGTTAGCTCTTCTGAGGGCGTATTAAAGCATATCGGCCTGTTATTACACAGATAGCTAAAATCTTGATTCTCACAATCTTTGGCTGGATAAATAGTTTCTTCATGATATGCTTTCAGACTTTTGTATTTATTAGTATAAATATGTTGAAATTCCCCAAATAACAAGTAATTTTAGGCTACTCATTGGGTTTAGTCAACTAAAACAAAAAGTCATACAGAATAGCTTTAATCTTTCACGTATGTGTTCATTTATTAGTTTGTCCAGCTGGGGGCAGAGAAACACAATGCTGTATGAGGTTTTGGAACACAGATAACCAGTGTTTTGGAGCTCGGTGTCTGTCCACCTGTTTGTAATTCTGTAATTTTAGTCTTCACTCCTAATTTGCTAGATGCTCCTTGATCATTGTCGTCAATGTCTTTCTATTTTTATTTTTATTTATTTTTTGCTTGTTGCTAGTTGGACAAGACGGATGTGAGAGGGAGGCAGGAGTTTAATACATGGGGTTAGCTATTCAAAGCAATGGACAGTGCACAAAAGAACTGAAGAAGCGAATGTAGGTGAAAACGATTATCCTATCTTATTCCCCTCACTCCCCATGCAGCCCCTCCCTGATCGTTTTTCTGCTGGAGGTTTTCTTCCTGTTAAAGGGGAGTTTTTCCTTCCCATTGTTGTCAAACGCTAGCTCATAGAGGGCTGTTTGATTGTTAAGGTTTTCTCTGTCTTCTTCTTCTGTCTTCTTCTTTTCTCTGTCATTATCGTACAGAATAATGTAACTTGAGGCAATTGTCGTTGTTATTTGGCATTGTATAAATAAAACAAAATTGAATTCTATTAAATTGAATTGTCAGGGGTGATTCATAACAGAAGGATAGCAGCAAGAGTGAAAGGAAAGGTTTACAAGATTGTCTGAGCTGGAGGTGTTAAGGTTTTCATTGGGAGTGACAAGATTGGGGTCAATAATCTGCTGTATTCTGTCTTTTTCTTCTTTTACTGTTTTTTTTGGGTTTTTTTAACTGTCCTTTCAGACTCTAACAGCGAGAGAGATTATCTGGATACATGTTCTTCTCTTTACCTAGATTCTATTTTTACTTCGGGGGAGTGATAAGTATGACATTTTTATATAAATATATTCAGTGATAGTTTTTCAGTAAAGTGTGAAACATAAAGATAAAAGGACTAAGTGACTGTAACTGACCTCTTTTATTTCTATAAAACAGCTTAAACCTGTATTTATTGAGTCTTCCTTACACCAGCATGAAATTTCCTAGGCTTGCCAACACAAAGCAAATGTTTCAGTGTAGTACATTACAGTTTTAGGTGGAGAAACTCACTGACACTCAAGGTTTTTATGTTTATTTTTTTGAAGACGAGATTATGCTCCATCGCGTTTAGTGTTGTATAAAAGAAACACAAATGATAAGACAAGATGACAGCCAAACAAAATTTTTAATGGCATTTTACTTTTCTTTTCTGTTCACACACATTATGTACATGATGTTGGACTTAAATACACCCCTAATAAATTAAATATTTTCATTTTTAGTTGCTAGTTATAATTATTAGCCTCCTTTCAGAACATTTTGTTCCAAATGAATGGCAAATAGACTGCAAGAGGACAAACAAGGAGCTCATTGCGCATGCTTGCTGTTTGCAGAGGCAACTTTGGGTGACGAGCGTGAACGTCTGCCCTTTTTGGTTGAAGAGTGGGAAGATGGAGAGGAAGGTGGGGAAGCAGTTGCAGAAGAGGGGGTGGAATCAGAAGAAACTGAGCGTCTTCTGGTGGGACTGCTGCTTGGTGAGCCATGGGGTGAAGAGTAGGGTGACAGGGCCTGGAGCATACGGCCACTTCTCTCCTGAATTGCATGCTAAACAAGGGCAGATGCAGATCAGTGTGTGTAATGTGTGTTGTTGCAGTGATTTAAAGAAAGCCTCTTGTGATTCAGTGTATAAAGATGCTTGGTTTTGCTCACACAAAGTCTTTTTTCTAGTTAAGAAGACCGAAATTAAATCTTGTGCTGCAGTTAGTGTGTGATGTTTTTATGGTGAAAGTGAACATACCCATGCTCCATCTGGTCCAAAAAGCTCCAGAAAGTTGCCAATGAATTCTCGTGACTTCTCTTCCCATTTGTGGATGAGGTCCTGGCTCTTCTCCTCCACCCTGTAGACAAAATGTTTCGACTTCTCCTCCACCGTACGGACGGTCTCTTTCATCTTGTCCACCTGGTTCTGGAACCGGTACTTTTTCTCCTAAGATAGAGCAAGGTGCATTTGTGTCTAATTTTGTATTTACAGCTTCTTTTTCCTTCTATGTTTAATTAAAAATCAAATATTCTTTCTTACATTAATGAAGCCAACATTTAGTTCACGGGCTGTGTAGCCTCTTTGCAGGTTGCGTCGGACATACATGTCATAATTCCGAACGATACGAGTGATCAGATCGGATGTGGAGATGCCCTCCGTCCTCTGAGTGGCCACGAACATTCCTGACATGAATACACAAATACTTTAAATATGTGTAATTAATTATGAGAAATAAGATAACTAGAATTTAATTTAACATTGCATGAATCTTCACCCGCTTCCTTGATATGTTTGTAGACGTCCTCTGATCCAGCGGAGGTGTAAGGTATATCATCATGGGCCACAAAGTCGATCTATGAATGCAACAGAACAGTCTACAGACAGTTTGGACACCGTATAGCTTTAACACTGTATGACACTGGGTGAAGCTGTGTTTAAAGTTACTGTGTGACCTCTGACCTTATGTTTCTTGAGGAATTCTGGTGTAAGACTCCAGGGAGCATCCCGCACTACCTCGTCAATGTAACGGCAGTGCCTGAGGGCTTCGTAGCGTTCGTCCTCTGTCATCACCGTATAGCCCTTAAACTTGTGAGTGAGTTCATCGCTGCACACTAGGAACACAGAGATTTACAGTGCTTGCCTCCTTCCTGATTTCTTTTTCTTTTCCATATTTGCCACACTTACATGTTTCAGATCATCAAACTCATTTTAATATTAGACAAAGATAACCTGAGTAAATACAAAATGCAGTTTTTAAATGATGTTTTCATTTATTAAGGGAAAAAAGCTATCTGACCTCACCTGGCCCTGTGTGAAGAAGGAATTTTTCCATAAACAATGAATCAATGAAGCATTAAGATAAACGGCAATCAGTCTTTCACATCGCTGTGGAGAAATTTGGCCCCAGTCTGCTTTGCAGAATTGTTTGGGGGCTGTGAAACATTACACCACGGCAGATTTAAGTTCAAACTTTGACTGGGCCACTCCAAGACCATGCAGAAGTGGACTTGCTGGATTGTTTTGGATCACTGTCCTGCTTTACAACCTAAGTGAGGGAACAAACTGATAGGTGGACTTTCTCCTTCAGATAGCTGAGGCTGAAACTGATAGCAGAGAGCAGAATTCAGGGTTCCATCAAGTCTTCCAGGTCTTCAAGCAGCAAAGCAGCCCCAGACCATCACACTACCACCGTCATGTGTTACTGTTGATGTTCTGTTTATGAAATGCTGTGTTAGTTTCATGTCCAATGTAACAAGACTCAAACCTTCCAAAAAGTATAACCTTTCCTTCATCAGTACACAGAATATTTCTTCAAAAGTCTTGGGGATCATCACCATGTGATGAACCTTTGTGTTGTTTTTGGTCCGTAGTGGGTTTTTTCCTCTCGAGGTCTCTTTCTTATTGCCGAATCATGAACTCTGACTTTAAGCCTTGAGCCTACACTTCTCCACAAGTGAAGAAGCAGGTGAAGATTCTCCTGTTGTTCTGGGGTCTTTTGTGACCTCCTGGATGAGTTGTCAATCTTCACTTTGCAGTAATTTTTGTATGCTTGACACTCCTAGGAAGGGTCATTGCTGTTCCAAGTTTTCTCTGTTTGTGTATAGACTGTGGCTGTCACAGTGGTTCGCTGGAGTCCCAAAGCTTTAGAAATGGCTTTGTAAATCTTTCCAGACTGATACATAATTTTTTCACTATTTAGTCTCACTTACTTCAAGATTTAACAAGGGAAGTAATTACTTTTTCACACACGATCAGGAAGGTTTGGAGAATATTTTTCCCTTACTAAATGAAATCATCATTTAAAAACTTCATTTGTATTTATTCGAGTTATATTTGTCTAATATTAAAATTACTTTGATGACCTGAAACATATGAGTGTGACAAATATGCCAAAAGAAATATCAGGAAAGGGGCAAATGCTTCTTCACTGCAGTGCACATGTGACTCTTTGGAGTCGTTCTGTGTCCATTTTCATGACCCTGAAGGCCACAGTGTCACTTTGTGCATGTGTTACTGTGGAGAGTGAATGAAAGGCATACTTTACCTCCTACTATAAGATGAGTGTTTGGGAACACATTCTTTGCCTGCATCAGAGCTCGAGCATGTCCCGAATGGAAAAGATCAAAGATTCCATCAGCGTAGACTCTCACAGGGCGGTTAGCTAAAGATGAAGAGTTGTCTTTAGATCATGTCATGTCACAAAACTTAAGTTGTTTATATTTTTGCTGTTACAAACATGGAATTCTAACCAAACAGTGATGCTTTTAATTGTTAGTTAATTATTATTTTGCTGATTTGTCACTCAGTCAGAATCATGGCTCTGATCAAACCCTGACTCATCAAAATAGCTGGCACTTATGTAACAATGCTGATAATAAAATCACTTTTTTATAACTGATATCGGATAATTACACCACACCCAAACATCTCGAGTTAACTTTTCTTCCTAATTTTCTTCCCCGTGTATTCGTAATTCTTAAAAAGATAGTGATAAGTGCAACCTGGTGTCCCCCTCCGTGCTTGAGAAATGGTGAGCTTGTCATGTGGGATATCAGATTCAAAACCTGCAGACTTGGCAAAATCTGCTGGCTCCCGTGGAGTCTGGACAAAGACCAGACAGAGACAGTCAGACACAGTAGGTGAAAGAAGTCATCTGTTCTCTAAAACCATTTAGCCTTTTCAGGGCACCAGAATACATTATATGACATGAAACTATGTGTAATTCCTGTCCATACATGTTCGCTCTTGCTTCACTCCTAGCAACTCGTGTTTCAAGTTTATCCAATCTCTTGCATGTGTTTAGACTTTTGTCAAGAAGTGGATGTTATTACAGTAATACAAGTACAGTCATGTTGCATTTGATAAACACCGGGGTTCACAAAAACAAAAGAAACTGTAAGACAGTATGCAGGAACACTTTAGAAAATGAAAGCATTTAAGTGCATTGCTTATAACAGAAATATATAAGATGTGGTGAGTTTGCAGGTAGTGTCTACTCTAGAACAATTTTAGCACATGGATGTTTAAAGATGCTACAGATTTTGTGTTGCATTCATGTACACCATTATCCTTTGCTGTGCTGAAAGGTATACGTTGAACTCTTGATTAGTATACCAGTTCAAAATGTTCCTTTGACCTTGTAAACACCAGCAACATGCTCCTATGCTTCTTCATTTTTGTCTTGTATTCTGATCTCAGCCTTCATGGCGTCAATATACACATGCTGATGCACAAGCCAGCATATTTCCACATCGAACATAAATGTAAGAATTCTAATAAATAATGATTGTTTTTGTGTTGTCTTTTGAGATGAATTATTGCTACTGCAGACATGAGTCATGCTGCATAGTTCCACCGACGGTGGAAAAGATTACCTCTGTAATATTCAAAGCATGTTACATAATAATGCAGTATAAGGCAGAGAGATACCTCACTTCATTATAGTGTCTTCTAATATATTCACAGAAAGAAAATAAAAGGGGGTCTTGTGAGGCTCCCTGTTGTTTATTATTTGAAAAACAGTGTGTGGGTGGTTCTCTGTCCTAATGACAGAAGCAGGCTTACCTTTCGAAGGCCTCCTCTTTGACTGTGCGCTGCCTGTTGTTGGTGCTGTCCATTGCCGCCGCGGCCTCGTCTCCTGCGAGCCATCTGGGATGTTCTTCTCTTTTGTCAGCCAATAATAACACTCCACCTGCCTGCTGCTCCTCTCAGCCAGCCCTACTACTGCAAGGGAAGGATCGCTAAACCTGTGTGTCTGTTTAAGTATACATCCTATCACCCTGCCTGACCCTGATGACAGGATAACATGGCGGGCAAAGTTCAGGCCACAGTTGTAAAGGCATTCGGAAATGTAGATTGCATTTGCAATCAATGCTGGGCTTGTAAAGACTTTCCCTTTATTTGTGTGATGGCAGCAGCAGCATGACCCAGTGAGTGTTGATCCACTGAAAGTCAAGCTGTTAACATTTTAGTACACATCTGTAAAAATAAGCTTGTTTTTCTAACAGTTTTTCACATTTTATTCTTTACATCTTTACATAAAGAATAGAGGTTGCACACGTAACACTGCACTGCTTGCTGAGAAAGCCGTTCAACTTTCTCAGTTGAACGGCTGAGAAAGTTGACCTCCCATGAAGCTGTAATGGGAGGTCAGACACTACCAGCCTTTGGAACCAAATACAGGGGACAGTGAGTCCCAGCATTTCTCAGAGTTGTTAAAAGTTAGCCACAGTGGCAGGAATCTGGGTATATCTTAAAATCAATAACATCCTGTCCTTCCTGCACATTATAGCACATCCTGGTTTTGATATCAACTCGTGTAGCTTTTCTGTGCTGAAGTGTTACCCGACTGTAACAAACACAAACACAACAAAGCTCACACAAAACATTATTTTCTACACAACCAAAAATAAAGCTAAGACTTTTCAGCCAGTCTAGCTGCAAAAAAATTTTATAGTCATTCAGTGACTCAGTCCACTGTTTCAGTTCAAGTATTTGAAAAACATTGACTAGTATGTTCACATAACTTTTCATTCAGTACTAACATCTGGCCAAAGTTTCAGTTTGCCTAGCAGGATACTTTTATGACTAATATCCCCATCAGACATCTGCCTTTTTTCTTTAGCTCTGCTTTATTTAGTTTCACTTTAATTTTTAGCTGAACTGTTTTTGAGTAAATGCAATGATTTTGTACAAAACACATTTCAAAAGTGGAATAAAAGTAATGCGCCTAGCTCTAAGCACTGCTGTGTCTAAACACAGTCTTGCCAGAACACCCAATGAGATAACAAGGCTGAAAGTCTTGTTATCTCATTGGGTGTGTTTCATGCTCAGGAGATACCACAGATATGCAGTGATCTGTATCTTTGTAATGTTTGTAAGGTTGTCCGGACTTTATCAAAAGGTCCAAATTATTTATTGCAGAATTGTTTTTCTAAAGAGGAAATTTTATGTCAGATAGTCGGTCAAACAGTGGAAATTTAAGAAATGCTTCACCGAACCACAGATTGGATGATTAACTCATACTTATGTTTGCTTTTACACATTACTGTACAGTCATCCGCATTAAAGTGTAGGGAACTCTTTAACTGCTTTATGGAGCTGAGCTGAGAATGGACAACTACAGCTGTGGTTTTCCAGAAGTGGCTTTTGGAAAATCCCCTTAACATGTTTCACTTTCATTGTTATTCCTTCCAGATAGATCGCAGCACTTTAAAAAACAAATGCTAGATTATCGGTTCCAGATCGAAATAATTTCAGTCAACAACAAGCAGAACCGGTCTGAGCGCACAGGAGGATTTCATAGGATTTCTCACCTGTGAACACAATGACCTGGGGTAAGGGGGTGTGGTTATCTATGTGAAAACATGCAGGGCGGGAGCATTGCTCTGCTGTTCTTCTTCTCACTTCCTGAACTGAAGGCCTCCCAAATATGTGGAGGCACAAACACAGGATAACCTAACATTCGGGACCTTTGACACACCACGTTACCCTGCGTTGAAGGTAAGACTCTGATTACAATAAAAACAGTCACTTACATTCTTTGGAGAAATGCAGAACCTGTACTATAGAGAAGACATGCTGATTTATGACCCCTGTTTTATTACATCTGAGGATAGGTAGATGAGTAAACAGGTAAGGGAACAGTGTAAAGTGTTTGAGAAAGAGAACAATCTGTTTTGTTTGTGTGGCTATATTATGAACAGGATAATGTTTGAAATGTTTTTTTTTAATGTAATTATCTGACTGATTAATCTATTTTCAGTTTAAAGTGCCGGTGTAAAGCATGCTCCTGTGGCAGTGTCTGATAACCTTCCTGCTGGTTACTGTTCAAATATTCAAAGGTAGGGCTCAAAACATGTCACTGTTAAATGGCTCTATTTACATATCAGCCGTGTGTGTGTCTGTACAGTGTTTGCACACACGTACAGCTGTGGTCACAAAACTTATGACACAAATGTATCACAAGTTCTCAGCCAAGCAGCATTTGAGGAAATGTAGTTTCTTGGAATCTGTGAAGAGTCATCCTTTGCTAATTTACTGTAAATAGAGTCACTGCTGATGTGCAACTGTTACTGAAAAACACATAATACACATCTTTTCTGTACTTTTTTTTTAATCTTAGTAAATAACCATCCTGTCAGTGATAAAATCTTTAAACAATCTAATCGTCTAGATATCATTTCCAGTTCTTACAAAGTCAGTGTCTTGTAAAATCTGCATTTGCTTAGCAGTAGATAGTAGATGTTATATGTACAGAGGTGTGTCCTGAGCTTGGCTGCTGTAGGTTTCAGTTAATCAGTGGCAAATGAAAACTCGTCATGAGGAACAATGAACTACACCCTGAAACTAAAATAGTTCTGATGTCACAAGGTGACAAATCCAGACATATTTTACAAACAGGCTTTCAGCTCTGAGTGATCGTAATAAACATGGTTTGCATGCTTTAGTCACGCTGATGTTAAATCTCTTACGAGGAACACGTGGCTATGGTAGCAACCATACAAACTCAAAACCTGTTAAAAATTCAATATGAAAGAAATAAATGACTGGTTACGAGTAAATCCATCCACACCCATATTAAAGTCCTTACTGTTGCAGAGAATTGGTTATAGAGATTTAAACCAACTTTTTCAACAGGTTGTATTTTTGCCATAAAGTTTGTCATTTTAACATTGGAGTCTGGGTAGATTCACGTAAAGTCTCAAGTGAGCAATGGAGGTCATGCTGAGTCCATGACTTGTTCATTCCGAGATGTTATAGCAGCAAATCGAGTCAGCCAGGTGGTTTCATTGTTGTGGCTGATCAGTGTGTTTCGGTTGAGTTAGCGTTTAAAATTTGTTAACTATGCTGCAAGTACAGGGTGTCAGAATAACGGGCTATATATGTATGAGACATGCCTCTCAAGATGGCATAAACTTTAGAGACATAATATTTAGATGCTGTGTAATCTTTCCAATGCAATGCCTGCAGAGATCAATTAAATATATTTACCTGAACGCATCTCTTTCTTGTTTGTTTTATCTCTTACCAGCTGAGAAATGCCATAAATTTACCGATCTGAGTCTTGCTCACTCAATCATTGGCACCAGCCTCAAAGTTCAGTTGCTGCTATACACGAGATTAAATGGCACCTGTGGTACTCTCATGTCCCACACCGACCTGTCTGCCTACCCCCAGTTCAACGTGTCGAAACCTACCACCTTCATCGTTCACGGGTATCGGCTCACTGGATCTCCACCGCCGTGGCTCGACGAGCTCACTGAGCTGCTGCTGGTCAGGAAAGACATGAACGTTATAGTGGTAGACTGGAACTACGGTGCTGCGAATCTGAATTATTTGCAAGCAGTGAAGAACACACGTGAAGTAGCATCCAACATTACAGCTTTCATTAAAATGTTGCAGGTATGGCAAGTTGTCTGATTTTAAATGTCATAGAGTGTGTTGTGTGAAGTGATTCCAACAGCTGATATGTTTTTCAGGAGCATGGGGCCGATCTGAGCGCCATCCACATGATTGGAGTCAGTCTCGGAGCTCATATATCAGGCTTTACGGGCGCTAACTTGAAGGGAGAAATTGGAAGAATATCAGGTAAGAGTGGCAATTACATTAACATTACTTCCACTTTCTAATTTAGAATTAAAACCTGGTATTTTCACTTGTTTTACATTATTCTAAAACAGGCCAATAGTAAAGTGAGCCTAATTTATGCTTCAGGTCTTAATAACAATCTTATTTGACTCAATCCAAAGGAGATGTTTGCATGACGTTTGGACACTGGCATGCTTAAGGGGGGCATTTTATAATGGTTTTTCTCTTGACTGAGCTTTAATAGCAAAAGGAGAAAAAGCCATTGCTGCCAAAGGGTTTCATAAAAGTTGCAGAGAGTACAAACAATGTGTTATTTGTCATGGTTGAGTTGTGGATTCATAGAAACATATGCTTTGGATTTTTGCCATGAAAAAAGCAGCATAGTTTTGGTAAAATCCCTGAGGAGAGATGATGTTCAAAAGGTCACGCTAATTCTCTGGAGGCTCACTGAGACGGCAGGAAAAAAACTGTCACCTGAAAAAAGGAAAAAAATGACAGAAGGAAACAGCTTTGAAGATCAGCAGGGACAAGCACTTGACCTAGGTGTTGTCTGAATATTTAAGTGAGGTTAACATTTTGTTTTCTAGTGTTGTGTTTGGGACTGAACTTCAAGTCCGACTAATGTTTTCCAATGTGATGTTTGCAGCGCTGGATCCTGCTGGGCCAGAGTTCAAAGGCAAAACACCAGAGTACCGACTGGACTCCACAGATGCACAGTTTGTGGATGCGGTGCACACGGACATGGATTGTCAGTTTATCACTTTATTTATTATTATGAAGAATTTCTTTTCTTTACACAAAACAGACACATATACACATTGTGCATATGTGTCAATTTTTTATTTTTATATTCCAGTGCTAGGTTTCAGGGAACCTTTAGGTCACATTGATTTCTATGCTAATGGAGGAGCAGACCAACCCGGCTGCCCAAAGACTATTTTCTCAGGTGAGATCAGCAAGTTTAGGAAACTTTTGTTATAAAGAACTGAACTTTATGATAACAATTCACTTTCTTATCCCTGAAAAGGACAGTCCTATTTTAAATGTGACCACCAGAGATCGGTGTACCTCTTCCTTGACTCTATGAATGCCACATGCACCAGTAGGACCTACCCCTGCTCATCCTATAAAGAATTTCTGGATGGCAAATGTTTAACCTGCAGCCAGTTTGGTGATGCTGGATGTCCTATTTTCGGTTGGTGATGAAGAACACACAGATTTAAATTTTTTGTCAGCTGACAGGCAGTTACAAGAATCCAAATATGCACGTTTTGCCAGTTTATATTTTATTTCTTTAGATTTTACAGTGTATAATTTAAAGCTGACATGGTGTTTTAACCAAACCCAGGTTATGACGTCATAAAATGGAAAGACATCCTGCGTGAACAGAATCAAATAAAAGCCTACTTCAAAACAAATGGAAAATCTCCATACTGCAGTAAGTAACCGTTTACTAATGATCACGGTAAGCTATTAAAAATCCTCAATTTCAGTCCAGCACAAAATCTGATTATCAGCCTGCACTGCCACCTAGTGGTGAAACTATGCTTTTCACAAAAGTTTAACACATTTTACTTACTAGCCACTTTATTAGGTACACCTGTTCAACTTATTATTAATACAAATTTCTAATTAGTCAATCACATGACAGTAGCTCAGTGCATTTAGTATATTTGGAAGAGGTTAGAGGAGAATGACCAGGCTGATTTGAGCTGCAATAGTAAACTCAAATAACCACTCTTTACAAATGAAGGCATGCAGAAGAGCATCTCTGAATTCACATGTCAAACCAATTGTGCCACAGCAACAGAATCAGCAGGTCTTGTGCCTATCAGCAAAGAAAAAGAAACTGAGGTTAAAGTGTGCACAGGTTCACCAAAATTAGACAAATGAAGATTGGAAACACATTATCAGGTCTCAGGAGTGTCATTATCTGCTGTGAGATTTGGATGGTAGGGTCAGAATTTGGCATAGACAACATAAAAACATGGATCTGTTCTGCCTTGTTTGTGAGATATCCCACAAACCATTGTGCCGGTGTAATGGTGTGTGGGATATCACACTTTGGAGCCCATATTATAAACTATGCAGTATTTGAATGCCGCAGCCTACCTGAGTATTGTTGCTGACCATGTCCATCCCTTTATGATCACTGCTTCTAGCAGGATAACACACGGTCTTAAACATGACATTTAGTTCACTGTTCTCAAATGGCCTTCACAATCACCTGATCTCAATCCAACAGAGCGCATTTGGGATGTAGTGGAAAAAGATTTTTATATCCAAAATGTGCAGCTGACAAATCTGCTGCAACTGTGTTATGCTATCAAGTTAATATGGACCAAAATTTCAGAGGAATATTTCAGGCACCTTGCTGAATTTATGCCTTTAGGAATTTATTTTATTTATTTATTTTAAACATCTAAATGAACAGTTATGTTTATAACCCTTGAAATGGCAAATGAGCCAGAAAAGGAAGTCAGGTTAAGTGTTTTGTTTTTTTGGGGTTTTTTTATAGATCAAAACAAAAGACTGATGTATTGAATGAACTTGGATTAAAACATGTCATGTCTTTGCTCAGTGACAAACTACAGGATGGATGTGATGATATGGAACAAGGATGTGCGGTGGGGATACTTGACTGTTAAACTTTATGGCAATGGTAAAGAAGCTCAGGCAACCATTAACCAGTAAGTCTTCTCTGCAGATATAACCAAGACTTGTCTTTATCTCCATGTCATTACCTTCTCTAACTAATGTATGTTTTTATTCTCATAATAGTAAATCCTTAAAGTTCACGAAGTTCACAGAGACCAAGCTGTTGGCTGCGTTTGACAAAGACATTCAGTTGGTGGAAAAGGTGTCTGTTAAATTCTCCACTGGGAATGTGTTGCAGCCCAAACGTAAGCTCAGAATTCTCCGAATCCGTCTCACAAACCTGGAACCTAAAGGGAATGCAGCACAGGGGTACGCTAAAATTTTACCTTTAAGAATTGACACGCAGCGTCAGCTGGTTTCTTTGCTGAAGCACTTCTTATATCTCCCAGCTGTAGATTTACTATGGTGTCGGGTTTGTTCCCCTCGCAGGTCTCTGTGTCGATACGACGTCCTTCTTGAGGAGAACAAAGAGGTCACCTTCAGGCCAATTCCCTGTGAAGAATCCAACTTCTGAGGGGGAAAAAATTGCGTAACATTTCACTGCATGTATGGAGAGAGATTCAGCTGATTCTACAGTTCTTCCAGGATTGTACTGCTAAAACGAAACAAAATATACACAGAACTGTGTCAAATATTTACTGTAAAACAGTTTGTTCTGATATGCCATGTGATGTGCGAGGTTTTAAGAGTAACGTGTGTTTAAGAAGATCTAAAAATGATCTCAAGAGCAAAGTTGAGATTGTTTTCTCTTTTTATCTTAACTCATTCATTAGTCATTAGCTGAAAACTGCCATTTGTTAGGTGGTGTGGTGGTTCACATTGTTGCCTCACAGTAAGAACTAACTGGCTCACTGGGACTTTTCTGTGCAGTTTGCGCTGTCCCACATGTGGGGGGGTTTGGGTTAACTGGTGATTGAGTCTGTGTTGGTTGTCAGTGTAACTGTGAGTGCGAACAGTTGTCTGTCCCTGTTGTTAGTGCGATAGACTTATGGTTTGTCCAGGGTGTACCCTACAGCTGGAACAGGCCCCCTGCACCTCTGAACTGGATAAGTGGAAGATGGCTGGATAGACCAGTAATGTGAATTAGACAGATTGTCTGTCACAAATGAGTCAAAAACAAAAATGTATAAAGAGTGAAAAAATACTAACATATTGACCTTTTTTGATAGAAAACAAATCCTATGAATGATGGATTTTATTGACTTCAGGTACTGGACTTTTGTTTGTTTTTTTGTCGCTTGCCTTTGCTTTTGTTCCTGTTTTTACTTTTTTATGCCAATATAAATTTTTTAACATGGAATTATATTAATTATATTTATTTTTAATAAACACACAATGCACATCAGCACCCAGTAAATTTACATTCTTTGTGCAATCAGAAAGAAAACCAGTGCTTTTTTTTTTTTTTTTACAAGCCTAAAACCTGTGTGTTCATTCATATTACATTATTATAAACAAACTGCGTAAATCTCTGTAAATGAACTGCTGGTTGTCATTTATCATTGTCCTCTCTCTTGGGCTCACTCTCACAGTGGATAAAAAAAAACAAAACAGTTCAATTAAGCCGTAGCACATATCACCACCAATCATTGTCCTAATGGAGGGTAATAAGTGGAATCTCATGGAAAATTCAAAACATTTGAGATTACAGTTCCCCGCCAAGAATGTTTATGAATGCCTTTGGTGACGTGACAAGAAAAAAACCCACCAAAAAAAAAACCAAAAAAACAGATGTTTGATGTGGAACTGAGCCACTCGTCTCCAGAGAGAAAGGACCGTTTGCTGCAGCCCCTGTCTTTATGTCTGCTGCACTCAACCCATCTTTGCACTTTCATCAGTGACTCAGTAAAAATATTAAGCCCTCTGGGTCAGCCCACTCAGCAGTCCAAAAAGAAATGGTAAATCAGAAATCTGATGAAAGAATAGTCTTCTTTGCTCATTTAGACATGTGCTTCTTCATTCGCTGAATTTCCATCTAAAACGAAAAGATAATGGATTTAAAAAATGAAATCACGATAAATCTTCCTACCTTGAAATATTTACGCCCATTGAAATAAAAAAAAGATGATACTAAATTTTAACATCCTTGGCCACTTTACCTGTAAAGTTAAGCGAATCCTTTTCTCCTCATCCAGCTCATTCATCAGCAGTTTGATTTCTTTGCTGCAATAGCACAATATTGTTAAATTAGCACAGCAAAAACCTGACTGAAACTACAGCTGGGGTATTGATGGAAGGCTGGGAGGGTCAAATACCCTCCAGAGTGAGGATGAGCAGGTAAACAGAAAGCTGAGCAGATGCCCACAACTCAAAGCTAATGTGCAATTAGGGAAAGACAGCCATACTTGTGCTGACTCTTCATCTGTTCAAACTGGCCTCTCAGGTCTCTCAGCTCGTTTTGCAGTTGTTCCAAGTTTGGCAAGACGTGCCCTTCAGGATTTCTGCTGGGCTGTGAGGGTGAATTGATGGCTGTGGGTGGAGCTGGGTGCAGCACAGCAGAGATGGCCTTTGGCAGGAGAGAGGAAAATGACTCTGCGGGCACAGTTTTGGTTTCTGCTTCCTGTGGAAAACACCAAATAAATATAGGAAATTAGAATTTACTGCAATTTAGCAGCTGTGGATTGTATGACTAGTAGCTTTTTATTCTATACACTGCTCAAGTAAATAAAAATGAAAGAAACCCTTTAAAAAGACAGATCTAAGTGGGGGGGGGGTCGTGCTGATGTTTATACTGATATAGACTGACATCTGCATAATGTGTTCAAAATAAATGATGACGCCACATCATTTAACAGAAATTACAATTAGAGCAACCTCTGTAGGGTCAAGGTATTACCTCAAGATACCAGAAGTGACTCTGACCCTAGCCAAATGCAAAACTAGTGAAAAAAACTGTCAGGAAAAATGTCAGTGTCCTCCACCATGTAAAATCATTCCTGTTACAGGGGTGTTTCATTGTTGCCCCTCAGAGAACCTGGTGTTAATTTTATTAACAGCAAAGCAGCTGAAAGTGATTAACAGCTCCCCTCAGACCAAATTCCTATAAGTTTAATTTTCTTTATGCTATACTCTGATTAAAAAGTGTTGATTTCATTCAGCTTTTGAGCACTTACAGGCAGGATGGATCCATTCTGGGTTGTTTGTTGAGTTCCTCCTGGAAGCGAATGTTTTACTTCACTCTGGGTTTTCTTTCGTTCCTCCTCCATCATGAGTGTTACCTGTAAATAAAGTCTAGTTTGAGACATCTGATAAGTAAAACACTTTAAATGCTGACACACTGTTCTAGCTGTTGGTGTTACTTAGTCCAGAAGATGATTTTCGACGTGATTACAAGAAAGGGGACTGAGTCACTACAGGGCAAGTACCTCTTTGTTTTAAGTAAAGAGTCAAAGTAGATATCTTCTGCAGCTTTACGTGTGTACGAGAGTGTGTGTGTGTATGTGGGGGGGGGGGGGGGGGGGGGGGGGGGGGAAAAAAAAAGAAAAAAGGGGGAGGGGGGGGGGGAAAAAAAAAAACAAACCCCACGCC
>VURO01049995.1:16392-43573 GCA_015108175.1 Pelvicachromis taeniatus | reverse complement strand
AAACACTTAAGGCCCCCCCCCCCCCCCCTCTTCAGCTGAGCTGTAATGTCACCGATACTGTATGTATGCTTCTTTTGGTTGGCAGGTGTAGTTTAGTAGGAAGAAAATAGTTTCTACATGAAACAAGGTTTGGATTTTTTTCTGGAAAGAGACAATGTTGCGAAAGAATGAGGACATTTGTCACTACCGAGCAGAGGAACTGTCATTCTAGAAGATGCTGATTAGCAATACACCCGTGCTGTGTGATTCCACCATGTCTTTGCAGAAAAACATCTCTGTTCATGCGTACTTCAGCAGCTAGGCTGTCAGCCATGATCAGCCCTCTTTAACACACACATAGTGTTTGTCTGTGTTATGTTATCTAACAGAAATACAGCAAAATGTAGCCACAATGCCTTTTCTGTATCCTACTATTTCAGCCCATCCCACAATATTCTTCCATGCTTCTTTGTTCTCAGAAAAAAAAAAAAAAAACTATTCTTACCTGCTCCTTGATGGTAGCCTCTGCTGCAGCGTTTTGTCCTCTGCTCCAGCTGGAGGCTGCGCTCCAGAGAGCGCTTCATCAGGGCCTCGAGTCGCTCCTGAATGCAGCACAGCAGAGGTGACTTTTACACAAACACTACAGCTTCACCATACTCACTGATCACAAACACACAAGTCAATAAAACACTGACCCGCTCCTCCTCAAGCTGCTGCCTCCTCTTTTCCTCCACTGCAGCTCTGCGGAGATCCTCTTTCTGCCTCTGCTCCTCCAGCCGCCTCCAGCGTTCCTCCACTGTGCGTTCATACTGCAGCCGAGCTCTGCGCTCCTTCTCCCTGATTAGCTGTTCCCGGGCCGCTGAGAGAGGCAGAGTGTCTTTTTGCTATTTGCTTGTTCAAGCATCACACATACCATGAGTTTCCTTCTCTTTAGTAATTTGGTTTAGTTTAATTTTTATTTGGTTAAGTTGAGTTTGTGTGTCTATCCACGCTCAAGATGAAATCAAGTGAGAAAACCCTGTCATCGTGAGGTCACCGCTGGTGCTGTGTGATTATCTGTGATTAGGAGACCTACTTCTGTGGACTTTCCTATCTTGAACTCTCTAAAGTGACACAGCACATCGTATCTAAAACCCAGTGAACTCAAAGTGCATCCCTTCTATAACCAATTAGACTGCACAAGAAGGGGGAAAAATGACTGACTGAAACTGGAAAGGAACGAAAAGCCAGAGGCCAACAGAAAACAAAACAAAAACCAGGACATCACCTACCCAGGCTTCTCTCCCTCTCCTCACGTCGCTCCTTGGCTAAACGCATCCTGTCGTCTGTCTTCAAGTAACCCTCCAGAACTAAAAGAGGAAAGATATTAGAGAGCAAAAACAGGGCAGTGGCAGTAAAAGAAAAGAAACAAAAACAAAACATGATACTTACTTGGTTTACCTCCATGGTTGCTAGTTACAGTAGCAGGTAGGTGGGAAGGGGAAGCATGCCCATTCATGTGTAGCTTCTTCTCCGTGTTAGATGGAGCTGGTTGGAGGGTTAGAGAAAGGACACTCAGCTTTGAATGAAGTGGGGTGACATCAGTGCACTGCTACTTTCTCATCAGCAGAGGGAAAGATTCATTCAGCTTGATTAGCGGCCACTGTGTGGCAAACTGCTCAGTCAAGAAGTGCCAAAACAAGCAAGACGGGGGAGGAAACTATCCTCGATGTGGGAGTCACTACACATATGCTGACTGTCGCTTTCGGTTATTGTTGCTGAGCTTTTGCAAGCCTCTTCTCCATTCACCGATAACACGAGGCCCTCAAGCACGCTGCCATAATATTCGCAGGTCTGTATTCTATAAGCAATTGTGCAAAAGTCCAAATGATTGGAGAGTAAGTGAATTTAATCCAGATTAAACAGATTAATGGAAGGAAAAGTGTGATCTATGTGACAGAAGCCAGAGAGGATTACTCACTGTTTTTTCCAGTCCGGGCTGGAGAGCTGTGACTGTTTGTTGGAGATATCTTGTCAGGAAGTAGAGTGATGGATGGCGATGCCATCTTTTCACCTAAAGCACAAAACAAAGCAATACTTGGTGTGTTTATCTAAACGATACAGTCATTTTACTACATCAATGTCACAAAATTACTGCATGAATGGAAAAGCTTGCCTGTATACTTCTATTGGTAAATATACTAGAGTGAACGGGAATTATGAAAAGGTTATAGATATGTGACAATTTCTGCTGCTCTATTGGACAGATTTATCTTGAAAAACATATTTTTTTCAATCTCACTGACACTTTTCACCCAGATAAATAAAGGAAATGTAACAGTCACAAAAACTGATTGGAGCTTCTAACGTGTGACAGTAATATTCGTTTTGGTTCCAAGTAACTTCATAAGAGCCATGTTTGGGATATTTTTCACAGATTATCAGCCAACAAGTAATTTATAACAGTTTAAATTCCCACCGTACGTTTTTGCACAACACTGGTGCACAGCCAAATAAACCACAGTCACATGATGTGTTCTCATTTGAAGTCTTTTCCTTTAATTAATAGTGTGACACCATAAATTAGAGTAATAAGTCCAAATATAAATCCTTTTTGATTTTAAGCTTTAGAACAAATACTTTTCTAAAAGTTCTAGAGTCAAAATAACACATTAATGATGATATATTATATTGTGTAATATGGAAAGTGTGAGATGATTATTGTCCTGAAATGAATCCTGAAATAAGTCAGTAGCACATCCTCAGTGTAAAGCCCTGCCATGAAAATGTTTAATTCCACAGATTCACTCAATCGATCTGCGCGTGGCTGGCTGAACTGTCCTCACACAGCCAGTCGCTTCCCTTCATCAAGTGAATTACTTCCTTTGCAGTCAGGGCTTTTATTGCCCACTGAAATCTGGCAGACAACACAGACTCCTTTTCAGCATGATCTGCCTGACATCAGACACAAGAGCTAAACGTTAATGCTCAGCTGACTTCATTAAACATGTCCCTGTGCTCGCTCATCGATTTGTAACATTTCCATGATGACATGAGCTCTTTTATTGGTCACAGGTAAGTCTGCCTGCGAGCAAGGTGGCTGCAATTATTTACTGTAGCTTTTACAGCTTTGAGGGTAATAAAGACCAGGCTGTCACTGTTTTATAGAGCCTGTCAGATTATTCTTAAACAATAAATAAAAGCATTTAGAGGTGTAAATATTCAGCCCTGTATGAAGCAGCAAACTACAGTGGGCAGGGGCAAATCTTTCCCCATTATAGTTAATTTGATTATTGTGCAGCAGGGATATTTCTCTTCTTTCAGGGTGTGCAGGGTGGGAAACTAAACAAAGTGAAAGCTTATTGTTCAGCTTATGGCCATTTTTATTGCAAAGTCTGAACAGAAATGACTTCTTGCAACATCACCCACTGGCCTCTCTTGTACCTCCACCCATTTGGACCTTTTTGAGCGTCATCACAGCAAACGAAACAAAAATGATAGTAATAATAATAAAGAGCAACATGGGCTCAGCATGGGACCCCCCATCAAAGCCCTAGCATTGACATCTACCCCCACAGAGCTCTCACAACGACAGAAACACACAAAGAAACAGCGCATTTCTCTTGCTCGCATTTACTCCGGATTAGTGATTTAGCTTTTTTCAATTAAAGTGAGGTCGGGCATGCACTTTACAGACATTACCGTCATCCCCACAGTGGCTATTAACCGAGAGATAAAAAAAGACGCTGGAGCTGGATCATCACCGCACAGCGTCAGGCAGATAAAGCAGCAGCGCTAATATGAGTTGCGTCATCCATGAATCTGCTTTAAATCCACGACGTGGAGCGTAAACAAACCCCACATACATCAGGCTTACCTGTGACTGTGCCGGATGGGGCGACTGTTTTCGCCATGGTAGCTATCACAGTAAGAACAGCCTATACCCAAAGCGGGCTACAATGATGCAGCACGGCGATCCGTTCCCCTCCAGCAGCAGTGATAATCGCAGCCACGGCGGACCAACGCGAAACACAGCATTCAGCGAGGTTCAATGAAGGTCGCTATGCGGGCTGTGGTGAAACGTGGATGGAGGAGAGAGAGAGAGAGATGCTGATGGGAATGAAGCGGCAATGATAAAGCGTATACAAACCCCGTGTGCTCGCCAAACCACAGAGTGCGTCTGCACAGCGTGAGCGCGCACTCATACACGGGCCGTCACACATTACCGGCAGATGGAGATTTCCACTCTGTGCAAACAGCAGGCGGGCCCAGAGTGAGCACACTTTGATGCAACGACAGATTGTGCGGACACTATATATAAGCAATTTGTTGTTGTTGTTACTGTTGTTACTGCTGTTGTTGTTAATTTTTATAAAACATTGTGTTACCTTATTTAAATGATTTTGTAATGATATGTTGAGTATTGCAATTTATCAACTTTCTTTTTGAGTTAAATTCTATCAACATCTGTTTAATCCGATAACAAAACTGTGTTGTTTCTTTGTTGCGAAATTAGATTGTCAAGCACACCATTGCTAAAACCTGCCATAAGTGTTCCCATAGGACAGAGCCAGTCTGCTACCAGTCTCAGACTGAATGTGGTGAAGTTGGCAACTCCATGCAATCTGTTTCTGATAATACAGCAATTAATTGTGTCAAACAGTTGAAAATCACACATCTATTACTGTCTGCATACAGAAATCCACATTCAACTATTACAGTTTTTCTCAGCACCCTTCCTGTTCTATTGGAATATAACCAAATTACAACAAGCTGGCAGCCAGCTGAGTCGGATCTCCTCAGTTGGTGCTCACTGACAGACTCATTCAGACTGATGGCAACATGTTGGAAATCTGTCTGCATTTATAAATCTGATAGCAATTATTTGCAAACCTTTGACAATTCTCTGTAACTGCAGGAAAGGTCACCCTTAACAGAAAGATTGTTGTGGTGTCGAAAGTGGCCATGAAGTCGTAGCATCTCCAAGTTCTGGGAAACCATTTAGTCACCACAAGTTGCAACCAGTTAAAAAATGTAAAAATTTGTGAAATCACCAGTTCTTTTGTAGATGCAACAAAGTTGCTGTCCTAGTTTTACTTGTGTGATTAAACTGTTAGCTTGTGCTGAATCAGGATGTAGCTTTGTCACGCTTAGTGTGTCCAGGATGGTTTATCTCTGGACAGTGGAGCATCAGATGTGTTCTTTTGTTCGTAGTATTTCCAGAGTATTTTAATTTATTTAATAAAATATTGATATTTGATTCCCCTGTATAAATTCCCCCACCCCGTAATATGTGACAATCCCACACAGAATTTATACTCCCTCAAACTCACAAAATTACAGACCAAAAAGTCCAGCCTCACACAATAATGTCATCCAGGTACACTGCAGATCCACCAAGGGGTTGTGAGGGTTATGAATAGCATCAGTCTCATGCATCCTTTTTAGTTGCTCTGATATCTGGTGATGTAGATCAAGAGGAAGACAACAAGGGTCGACTATACCAGCCTTCATTGTCCTGTGCGAAGCTGATCCAGCTTATAGATCAGGCTACAATTCAATAGTTAGATACTGACTTGACTGGCTCCAATGAGGCAGATGTTTCTTTCTGCTGCGATGATGGCTTCACTGCAACAGGAATCAACATGTTGCTTGTGGACTCTACAAATCTGTTCACAGCAAACAGGGGAAACCAGTACTCCACATTCCTTTTTAAATCCTGAAAATCATCCACAACTCCATACTTGCAAAGAAGGGGAAGCCTCAACAAGATCACCAAAAATTCTGCTATTAGTACCAAGGAATAAAACAGACACACTTTTTACCAATTTTGCAACATCCCCATCATTTCGTCTCCCTGATGCACTTAAGCAATTTATTTGCTTGAGTGTACCCAGCATTAGAAGAAATACACCTGTGATATGATGGAAAATTATACAGAATTTTGTTGCAGGTGATTATGAGCCTAGTTTATGTGCTGCTGAGCCCAAAACACCAGAAGAGGCCATTGATCTCTCCTCTGAAATGGAGCTGCTGAGAAACCTGTGGTTGAGAAATTAAAACAAGAGATGCAGGAGTGCACTCCTGCATCTCTTGTGGCCTCTGCAGCTATTTGGGGGTCTGGGTAACTAAATTGCAGCAACGATGGATGGGTTGGCTTGCTCCTGTTAGTGGACGGTGGTGCAACCTTGTCTGAAACTCCCAAACAGGTTTAGTTAACAGTCACTAACAGTGTGTGACCCAAAATTAATATGGCTTTGTGTTTTCTAGTTAGTTTTTAGTTTCTTTTTACTTTTTCAGATCAGTTTAGTTTAATTTTGTTCCAGAGTTCTTTTTTTTGTTGTTGCAGCTTGGTTTTTAAGTTAATACTAAGTTAAGCTTAGTCTCTTGTTAACAATTATTAACATGGTATATATCAGAAGCAAGATTTAAGAAAATCAAAAAAAAACATAACTTGAAAACAGTTGACTCCCAGTCTTATAGGCATCCAGAGCTTTGATAACCATATCCATCAATGCCTCATCAGACAGGTTCTAATATATTTTTCTTTCTTTCTTTTATTTTTTTAACCACACTAACAGATGCTTAAACTAAGATGTTTTTTAATCAAGGACCTCACCACTGCAACAAGAGTAATATACATGATGCTATTGTGTAGATTAATGTAGGGCATCTGTGTGGCACATCATACATTATATCACATTTAAGCTCGTGCAGCAATTTTCCTTGTTAAAAAGGCATACAACACATTCTTTGTAAGTGGCAACCACAGTGGATAAAAAAAACAGGTGTATACACAAGGTTACACACAGTTCAACTTGTGCCAAATTTACAACAGCTGCACAATAATTTAACACACTGTACTCAATAAAACACACCCCGGCTATCAGGGTACACAGATCACCTGAGGGTACCAGGGTATCAGATTTACTTCAATGGAAGTAAATCTTCCATTTACTTTAATGGAAGCTGCGTTTCTTCTTCGTCTCCATCTTCTTCTTCTTCTGTTCTTGATGGCACCTGGGTGGGTGCATTACTGCCTCCTGTAGGAATCTGTAGTAATTTAATGTCACTGACTATTCATTCAACTTTCGGACGCTGTCACTTTAAGATAGCTTGACACTGTTGCTCTCCCTGTATGTCTCTCCACTTCAATATGCTTTCTAAATTAGACACTTAAACAAGTCTCCATCATTTCTGACTAACATTTCATTCCCTCTCCTCATGAGTTGGATTCAATATGAGCTTCTTTGATTGCACCTTTTGCCAGTTTTTCTGCCCTGTCATTGCCCAGAATCCCTGCGTGCACTAGAATACTATCCTATTCCCGTGTTCTGCCATGTTTGCAAAATGTCTTGAAGTAAATCCTGACGATATTTTCCTGTGCGTGTTTTAATACTGGTTAGGGCTGATATGAGTTACTGCATATTAATATGTTGTTCCCTTGCTCCTCTGCACTTTATTCTAAGGCCATTTTAACTGCAAACAGTTCCACAGCATATATGGTTTGATGTTCCTTTACAGAAACCTATTTCCTTACTTTGTACTGCCACTAAAGGCCCTATTGCCTCAGTTTCTGGGTCTATTGATTCATTCACAAAAAGATGCGTATATTGTTTATATTTACTGTGAGCATAGAACTAAAACTAACTAGTGAGATCCCAAAAAGTTGATTCTGTTCATGTTGATGTAGTGTTTTCAGTGGGAGAAACGTTTCGTCACCCATCCAAGTGACTTCTTCAGTCTCAGCTGACTGCAGGTTTCCCAAACCTTATAAAAAGTTTATTGCATAATGACTGAATCTAGCACCATTGAATGAACAGTGCGCTGGGAGGTCAGTTCCTTGATCATTAATATGCAAATTCTCATGACCATTGATCAACAACTACTGATCAAAGCCCACTGATCAATGGCCATGAGTACCATTCATATAGAGTTGGGAAATGGCTGCAATCACAGCATTATAAGATGTACTAGCACATTCACATTCTGTTTTGTTTGAAGTATCTCCAGGTCTACTTTGGGACTTTCCTAGGCCATTCTCACCAATTTTTTTGTTATGCACTTTCACTTCCTGTGCCATTCAATCTCCTGTCCACCAAGAGCTCTTGATAGCATTGGTATCTCTGGATTCACTTAAACCTTCCTTACATCATGCTCAAGGCAAACTACTGGATCCATTGTGCTTCCTTTCCTGGCATGAATTGTCCATCAACCCCCCCCCCACAATGGTATCGCACAGAAATGTCACGTGATAGCGAAGCTGTCAACTCGGCTCTGCAGAGTGGGCAATCCTAATTTTCTTTTCTTTTCTAGATTCAAGCTGCTCTTCATACATTTGGCCACAAGATGGCACCAAAGAAGACTTAGCTGAAAAGCCTCCGGTACTGAACCCTTTTTCAATACAAGCTTCAATGGTTCAGAAGGGTTCGTATTGCCATCTCTACCGCAAATCTAAAGTCTTCGTCCTTGTCCAGTATAGGGGTGTCGAAGAAATTATATTATTAAATAGCCACTGATCAGTGTTGTATTTCCTACACTCACCACCAACCACACCTTTCCTACACTTCGAACACATCCCGCTGTCGGCAGTTGCGCTTTCTAGCTGCCGATATTTAAGACAGCGAAGAAGCCCCAAGCCGGAAGGACACATCCTGACATTAGGACGGTTCTGTGGTGGGTTAGCTCAGGAAAGATGCTGGCCATTATCTCAAATGTGTTTAGAGCCAGTGCCCAGAGGAATGTAAGTGCTGTTTTTTTTTAATTCTATGAACTGACATAGCTAAACATTGCAAAATGTAGTGTAAGTGAGGAGCTCCAGTAGACCCAAAACAAAACTGCCATCGCTGTTCTGACCTTGTAAGCCTGAATGATAGCTTCATTAGCTAACACGGTAAAAGTTTGCGAACAGATTGACACTGGATGGATTTTTCAGTGTCAGCGAACAGTTAGCAACGACTAAGATAATGTTTAAATGAATACAAATGGGAACGGTTAAAAGAAGGGTGAAAGCTAGCATTAATAACAATCAGTCTTAAATACTGAGACAGCCAAGAAAACTTTACTGTTCTGACATCACTTTAAATGGCTAAACATGAGATTCAACGCCAATAGCTTGGAAAAACAAAAACCGAACCAAAACAACCGTATATGATATTTTTGTGGCGCTTTATAATAAGGTCACATAGGTAAGCAGTATTAAGGTAGTAATAGGGTATTAGCAAGTGCATAATTCACTATTTATATAGCAGCACTCTTCCGTATTATTCCATTTATAAATACAGATATATTATCACTACTGTGATTATGATTATTACTATCAGTCATGTAGAAACAGTGATAGCTGTACATAGTTACAGCATGTACAGCAATCGTAGGTGTACATGGTCATTTTTAAGTGTTATAAATTACATACTAAGGAGGAGTAACAACATATAAACGATGAATTAAGCACGTGCTAATACCTTACTAATGCTTAATAGTCTGACATTATTATAAAGTGCTACCAATATTAAAAGCTTGAACCATGAAATCTGCTATCACATGTCCATTTTGTTCTGAACTTGCTGCTAAGAACTTAACTTTAATCAAATGACAACTTAAACTATTGGAAACTATGTGACAATGTATTTTTATTCACTATTCACTATTCAGTGAATGATTTAACTATAAACCAGGTCCTATGAAGGACAAATTATAATAATGGCTGGTTGGGGGAGGAACCTTTGCAGTGAATGGGATTGGGGCTAAAATGAAAAGTCCAGTGGAAGCATTTAACACGCTAATGGGAAGGAACTCTGTAAAATTGAGTGCCTTGGGAGTTATGTGATCTCTGTAGATGTCTCAAAACAAGACAAGACATGAATTACTTTTATAGATTAAAAGCTCTTGCATCCTTGTTTTTCACAGGGAGCTGCAGTGATTGTGTCAGCACGCACATATGCTGACTTCACGACCCAGGCTACCTTTGAAATAAAGGTAAGATTGAAATTGTGATGTCCTGAGCACACACTGGCACTTGGCAGTTTGACTCATGGGTATTTGCTTCTCTATAGAAATGTGACATCTTCAAGCTGGATGAGGGCCCTGCCACTCAGGTGGTTCTGACTCGTGATGAGGGTCTGCAGTACTACCGCACCATGCAGCTGATGAGGCGTATGGAGCTGAAGGCAGATCAGCTCTACAAGCAAAAAATCATCAGAGGATTCTGCCACTTGTATGATGGCCAGGTTGGATGGTTTTTCTGATCTACAATGAAAGTTAGGGATGGTAGTTAAAATTTCTGAATATCTGGAAAGGACATTAAACTGGACTTTAGCTGTACGCTGATGTGACATCTTGCCTTTAAAACAGTATTTTAGAGGAATGGAAGTTTTGAAGAATTGCTCTGTGAAATATTTATTTGCTACACTACACAAAGCAGTTTTGTCATCATAGGAAGCTTGTGCTGTTGGTATTGAAGCCTCAATTAACTTGTCAGACCACCTGATCACGGCATACCGTGCCCATGGCTACACTTACACCCGGGGAGGGACTGTGAAGGAGATCATGGCTGAGCTAACTGGTGAGTTGTTGGTGAAGACATTAAATATCAGTACACAATGGGACTCCTTTTGAATTGACTCACCTGTGAAAAGTTGCAACTGTTCAGTTGCTTCTGGCGTAACTTGACAAGTTTTGAATCTTTATTTTCCCAAAAGTGAAGCTGTTAAGACTAAGACTCTCCAGGAGTATCCTAAAGAGCCCAGGACATAGAATATTGAAGTTATAAAATGATGACAATAGAAATGTCTCCCTAATTGGCTAAAGGCGTGACACTTGTTGCTGGCCCTGCTTTAGCTTGGTTATCTATTCTCTGAGGTGGCTGAACCTAGGAACAGATTTCAGTAGATGATGTACTTTGAGCTGGAAATGCTTTTGTTAATATCACCTCATATCTTTTTCATGCACAGGCAGAAGAGGTGGTATTGCAAAGGGCAAAGGAGGCTCTATGCACATGTACTGTAAACACTTCTATGGTGGAAATGGAATTGTTGGTGCTCAGGTAAATATAACATTTGTCAGCTTTGCTTTAAATTTGATACTGATCTTTCTGCCTTCCATGGGTTACGATCGTGAGATGTCATTGGTTTTGAACTGACACTTTCTGTACATTTAGACTTGGTAACACTGACGTTTACTCAATGTTGGAATTCTCTAGGTTCCTTTGGGAGCTGGTGTAGCACTTGCCTGCAAGTATCAGGGCAACAACCAGCTGTGTGTCTGTCTCTATGGTGATGGTGCTGCCAACCAGGTATGTGTAGCTTTTTTTTTTTTTTTTTACATAAATGGGTTAAAGAGCAACACATTTGGATCTACACATGGCCAATAACATAACTAAATTCTAGGAAGTGTTAAAGCAGGGGTCACCAACATGGTGCCCACTGTGGTTGCCACTTACAAAGAATGTGTTGTAGCCCGCAAGGACCACATGAGTCGCCCGCGGGTTTGTTCTAAAAATAGCTCACTATAACAACTTACCAGTAAGCTGCATCTATTTTTATTTTTTGTTGCTATTTTTTTTAAATCACAATTGCACTGGTGTCAATTTGTTAGAGATAAAATATTTTTAAAAAAGTTTATTATTAAATATTAGATCTGCGCTAGCTGGTCTCCACGGAAACAGTTGCCATAATCTGTGTCTTTACATAGATGAATATCATTAATTATTAATGATAACAACTTTAAACATAATTATAGTTAAATTGAGGAAATTTGTTATTTCAGAAGTGTGTGTGTCAAACTGGTAGCCCTTCACATTAATCAGTACCCAAGAAGTAGCTCTCACTTTCAAAAGGGTTGTTGACCCCTGTGTTAAAGGATAATTAATGGCCTTAGTACAAAGGAGAATCTAAACTGATGTAACTGGGCTTCTATTACAGGACACCTTTTTAAAGTCTTGTGTATAATCCACAGGGTCAGATTTTTGAAACGTACAACATGGCTGCTCTCTGGAAGCTGCCTGTTATCTTTATCTGCGAGAACAACCGGTATGGCATGGGCACCTCAGTGGAGCGAGCTGCAGCCAGCACAGATTACTACAAGAGAGGAGAGTTCATTCCTGGTCTGAGGGTAGGGGTCTGGCACGCTTGAGCACATTTCTTCCTTACATGTAGAGCTGCGTCATTTTGAGCTGTTGCAGAGCAACAGACACTTGACAGAAGCTGATGTCTTGCACAATTTGTTAGCAGTCGAAATAACAGTTACTCAATTTGGGTTTGTTTAGTCACAATTACAAACTAATGTCTAAACCTTGTCTGTCTCCAACACAATACACATTAGATGGAAGTGTGCTAAATGCTACTCAGAATGACGTGTTCATGAAATGGAAACCTCAAATGTTCAGCTTTCAAGTGTGTTTGGTGCTACCATAAACTTGTAGACTCTGCATACTGACCTTGTCGGTTTACTTTTTGTCAGATAAGATAAAAAATGTACAAAAAACTCAGTAACTTTGTGCACAGGTGGATGGAATGGATGTTCTCTGTGTCCGGGAAGCAACCAGGTTTGCTGCTGATCACTGTCGCTCTGGGAAGGTACGTTTAAAATGTCAAATTGACGTGTGCAGGAAATGCGACTCGGATCTCTGAACTTCTTCGTACTTTGTTCAGGGTCCTATTCTCATGGAACTCCAGACATACCGCTATCATGGACACAGCATGAGCGATCCTGGTGTTAGGTAAATGACTAGCTGTTTATTTAAATTCATACTACTTTAACTGATTAAAGTTCTCATCTACAGTTTAATCTTACAGATGTTCTCTTCATTGTGCCTGTGCCCCTTACCTCTGCTCCTTAGTTGTCTCCATGTACCCCCTTTGTAGTGACCTGACCCAATGCCTAGGAATGAATTGAAATTCATTATCTTTTGTCAGATTTCTTTATTTGACAAACTTCACACCTCAAAGTAACTTGAAATTTCATTCTAATCTGCATGGAAATGATAACAGAAATTTTGTAGGCACTGATTTTTCCAAAATGAGAGCAAATTTGTGAAACATAACATTACTAAACATTTCAAATCCTCAAAGTGCATTTGTTAGCAACTGTAGTGCATCCCTCCAACTTTCCTGCACCCTCTTGCCTTTTAGCTACCGCACACGTGAGGAGATCCAGGAAGTGCGCAGTAAGAGTGACCCCATCTCCATGCTGAAGGACCGCATGCTCAGCAACAACATGGCTAGTGTGGAGGAGCTCAAGGTAGGAAATGCTTCAGATATAGAAATCAAATTTCTGTGAGTCAACAGTTCTGACAATTTGGAAGCCTCAAACAAGAGTCCTTCTTTCTGTAACTGGGTATTAAAAGACAGTCATACTGCAACAACTTAATAACCGAGTGAGTTTAAGATAATTCTGACTAAACATACTGGCATTGGGGTTAGCTTGATTCTGTCAGGTGAAAGTTAACAGCATGCTTTAGAGGTGAGGATAATGAAAGTGCTTACTCTTTAACAAGAGTGTAAAATTCTACAACTACATTTAAAGATGAGCTCCTATAGGTTCATCCCATGTCTTTGAGGAAAATTGCATTCATAGATGGAAAATGCATTTGAGACAGAACAAAGCTAAAGTCTTTATAAACAGCTGGGAAAAGTGTGTATAATGCATAGTCCCATGGGACGAGGGGCACAAGCGAGGTACTGTGGTAGATTTATGCATCTATGAGCTTTAATAGCATTTCCATTTGAAGCCAAATGGTAAACAAAATATGTCTATTCTCTGCTTCTATTGGTTTGACCAAACTTCATTGGCTACAGTGTCTTAACTGTCTTTATTTATCTGTAGGAAATTGATGTAGAAGTGAGGAAGGAGATCGAGGATGCAGCTCAGTTTGCCACCACAGACCCAGAGCCCCCACTGGAAGAATTGTGCAACCACATCTTCTGCAACATGCCGTCTTTGGAGGTGCGCGGCACAAACCCATGGGCCAAGCTGAAGTCTGTTAGCTAAAGTTCTTTATTCTTCTCCCTCCTACAATCATAACCCACCCAACTCCTTTTCTTAATGCACACGTCATGTACTTTAAACTAGTGCCTCATCATCAGAGCTTTAAGCAGCAGCAAGTAATTGACTTCTATAGAAAACAGTTGGGCCCATTTTTTTATAAGGAAGTGTTGGTTTAAACTGGCACAAAAAGAATTGGAGATCAGATTCAGTTTTCTACCTCAAGTCTTGAAATTGCTAGGGTGAAATGTCAAAACGTTATCAGTGTTGCCAATCTAAAATTTATACCTACATTTATCCACTTCACCACATTTAACTTGTAGCCAGAAATGTTTCGTGATTAAATCACCGTTTCTGGCAGACTTCCTTTCATTAAGACTTCTTGAGGCACATTCTTTAAATCTCTGTAAATTTGGCTCCATGTGAATATGTAGTGGATTATTTGCCATTTGATCTGGAAATTTGAGGTGCTGTAAATGTTCACTGTGTCAAACACAGGCTGTATGACCTTAACATGGCTTTGTGCTCTTTATACTTAAATGTACATGATAAAGAAGTCAGCTTGAGACATTTGCTTGTGTCTTTATTTCCATTGTCTTCAAAAATGCTGCAAATCATAACCGTTCAAAATGTTAATCTTGGTACACGACTGGGTCTGGTAGGTCTGAAAGCTGAATTTGACTCACGAGTTGAGCAGATGTCTGTGTTCACATGATCCTGAGGGCTTTTTCGTAGTTGGTGGCTTGTCTCTAAACATTTGTAGAAGCTTGTCTCAAACAAAACATGGGTGAACTAGAAATGAAATGATCAAGTGAAAATGTAAAACCTAACAATGGGTCTCTACAACTCTTTCAATGGGTACCGGGAGATTAAGGCTTTCTACTGAAACATATTGAACTGTTGGCTTCAATGTCAAGCTAAATTTCTTAGTGAATCTGTTACAAAGTGGGAAATGATGTAAAACACTCTGTTGCAACATTGAGATGCTTTGATAAAGGTATTTTGTGATGTAATTTGTGTATTCTCTAAACAGAGTAAAGAGGTCAGGGTAACTTTTCAGTAATGCAACGCACCATGTGTAAGCAAGTTTTGGCTCTTTCATTACTGCCAACTTAGGGAGGGTATTGGATCCTGTGTGAAATGCATACAATAAAGTAATCAAGTCAACAGTCAAATTTACTGTCAGTTGTCTTTTTTTGCAAATGTGAAAAAGTAAAATTCGAATTTGAATTGCTCAGATTGAACCTAATTTGAAATCCAATGTATTGGTTTGAAAATGATCGTCACTAAAGTGAAACTGAATTTTATATTTTGAAAATGAATAAATTTAATTTGAAATTGTATTCCATCCTTATTTAAATTTAGTTCTTCAATGCTTTCAGTTTCACTGAATACATTTATTACCAACCTGAGAGTTTATCTGCCAGTTATTTGACATGACAAATGACTTCTGAACACTTCATCTGTGCTCCGCTCCAGCTCTAGATACTGTAGGTCCGCTCAGTAACACTCTGGGTCTGCAGGTACAACGTAGCTCTATTAACCGGTACTCGATTACTCTGCGGCTTTCACAAAGGACCCGCATGTCTGACCTCAAACACTGAATTTAAGAACTGATGATGACGTCTGTATTTAGGTTGTGAGAGCGTTTGTGTTAAATGGAGAAGGTCACCCTGTCTTTCTAAATAGAGGGACAGTAATTGTGTATTATTGATGGTAAATTTGATTCTTTTTACTGAATCAAGTTTGAATGAGTCACTCACCAAAATGAATTGATATTTTGAGTTATTTGAGTCACTGAGTCAGTTGCCCAGAGAGTGCAAAAAAATGTACATTTTCACTCAAACTTAATTTGTTTCTCTTTTCAATCCTACTGCTAAGATGAGTGATTGAAAAAGAAAATAACTATTTAATAAAGCAAAAAAGAGCAAAAAAATTAAGATTTGTAAAGGGAACATTTATTTTCCTTTCAATAGAATATCAATGAAATTTCTGACAAACAGAAAATGAAATTTGAATCAACAAAATAAAAATCCAAAATATAAATAAAAAATAAAGTTCACAGATTAATGCGTGAAGGATTAACACAGATTAACATCTTAGGTGAAGGCGCGGCTCTTCCAAGGTAACACGCTCTGAGTTTCAGCAGCTGAGAACCGGGAGTAAGGGATGAGTGCGACCTATGTAGCGCGAGCGTCCACAGAGCTGTGAGCCAGGGGGCGCTAATGCACCTTAACGTTGCTTGCCAACCAACCACAATTCCTCACTGGACATTAGTTCTCAGGAAGGGAGGGGGTGAGTACCTCACAATTTTAATTGTAAGCTAGATATATTTCTACTAGTGAAATTAGTTTGCTAACAGTAACAGGACTGAGTCAGTGAATGAGTCAGTTGGGCTTGTGAATCATGATTCGCGAGTCAGTAAAGTGATTTTCGAGTATTGAACGATTTGTTCATGACTTGCACATCACTACTGCGTATGAAGCGTGTAAACACTGCAGATAGTAAGAGTAACGCCGTTTATGTGTGGACGTAGCCATAGAGAAAGAGAAAGAATTTCCAACCGCCATACTTCAAAGCACAAAGCCTGTGTTGTCATTTTGATGTTGTAACATTCTGTCCAAGGAAGTGTTATATAGGACTGAATTTACACTCACACAGGCACACCTGATTGCCAGTTAACACCTCTGCAGTGCTGCCGTCTCTTGTAACCCAGCATGTTTCTAAGGTTTGTTTTCTCCTTTTGATAAGTTGTTCTTGTACAAGAACAACTGTGTCCTCAGTGAGGCACAGCTCCCCGTCCCTCGGCGCCCCCGGGCTTTGCCACCCCTTCTTAGGGAAACCCGCTTCAGAGGAGCCGTGAGAGCCAGGAACTTGTGATTTGTGTATATCCGCTCAGGCATCATTCATACCTGCTCTGTAAGTAGTTCCGGTTAGAAGGAGGGGCCACAGCGGGGGCGCCGAGGGGCAGAAGGCGGTGCCTCATTGCCTATCTCCTTCCTTGGCAGGTGTATGTTTAAATATAATATTTATATACAACTAAACTGTCAGTGAACTGTTGAACCCCACTCGGTCGCGACAGATGCCCCCCCTTCCTGTGCTTGCTCATAGGGGATTTGGGTTTTTTTAAAAACTAACCACTGAACTAAGTTCACTGGAATCAAGTTTAGGATTCTCCAAATATGTAATTGGATGAAGTTAGAAATCATACATGTAACACATATTTGCAAGTATATGTAGTTGTATGCACATATAATTTCAGGAACACTAAGGCCAATCACAGATTAAGTTGGATAATTGGGAAGAAAATTAAATAAAAATATTTGGAAAAAATCTGTCATTGTTTTCATATAGATTTTAAATAATATATCATGAGTATATAAGTATATGCTTTTGCCTTGCTTCACATATTTACTGGTACTTGGCTAGCTTTAGCATCAGCACAGGTAGAAACAGTCACATCAGAGAATCGGCCTATCTAAGGAAAAGTACAAAATAAATATTTAGAAAGCTTGCAGATTAGTTTACCTATCAATAGATCCACTCTTTCTATAGTGAAAACACTTTCATATTATGTTGGAACTAAAATATAATAAAGTCTATTTTAGTAGTATGTAGTATTAGTTTGTTTCTTGTTAATAAAGACTTGTTAATAAAGTAATTATTTGATCTTTTAAGTACAATGTAATACAATATTAATTCAAAGACACAAAATAATTTGAGGTCATGACTATCACAAACTGCCATGAAACTGAACAAATCACATGAAAACACCAAAGTCAACAACACGTCACTGTGTCTTTGAATACTTTGGCTTTTCTTCCCTGTCTGAGACAAACCTGAACTCTTAGTTTGGTCAGAACTTAGGTTTAGGAGAGACCCTTGTGATTTTCCCTCAGATTGAATAAAATGTATGGTACTGAGCCCATCTGCCAGAAAAGCTTGTAGGCATAACTTCTTTTTTTGTTGTGTTAGACACAAAGCCTTGGGCATAGAAGCTTTATAAATATTTGAAAGCATTGTTTATTTTAATAAAAGAGTAAATAATTTAATTATTCAGTTAAACGTGCCAGATTTATTTTTAAGTGACTATCTATTGCTGAATGAGGTATCACGACGATGACTACGATCACTGATGAAGGGAGCATTTACACTAAGTTTCCATGGAAAAACTGCTGTATTGAAAGCCTGCCAGTGGCAAACCAAACATTTCCTACTGATGCCGCCAAGCATTAAAAATCATTTAACTGACAAAACAAGACTTGACTTTCACAAGGTATTTACAAGACATGGGACACATCTGTCATCTACGAAACAAGACAGCTGGAGTAACGCAACAAGATGGAGCAACAACACTAAGCTGTTTGATGAAGAGCTGCAGGTGACAAGCTGTGCACCGCCAGCTCCTCGGTGAAGCTGCTGTTTGCAGATGCTTCGCCGTGTGCAGAATTAAATTGGAGCAAAGTTTCTCACAGAGTGTTTGACAATGATCATTTACTCTCTGCTAATAACCACATCACACTCTGGATACACTTGTAAAAGTTTTTTGGTGGTGTTAATTTACTGTTACTGCTTTTGAGCGTAATGCATGCAGCACATCACCAATTTTTGACAGTGGCAGACAGCAGTGGAAGAGTGATTCAGACTTGTATTTTGCTTGTTTGCCTCATTACAACATGGCACTGCTGATGCATACATCATCAAAATCCTGGGTATGAATATTCACCAGACAACTGCAAGATCATCGCAACCAGGAATCGGTCATTTCCCCTCGGACTGATTGCTCTTCTGAAAAATACGGACAATACAGTATATTGTGTGGTTATATTATGGTCTGTGTTGTGTATAAAAATGCAGTTATGTGATCTATCAGATGAATTTTATGTCCTTTGTACCTCAGATGTTGGTTTCTGTGCATTGAAGCTGCGCTGCTGGCAGAGAGCTAAATATGAATGTAACAGTAACATATTTTCTTTGACACTCATTAATTCTGCGTTGTATTCATTCATTTTGAGCAAATGTACAGTATGTAATTTATTCACAATGTCGCCACATGATATTGAATGCATATCACGTTTGTAAGTTGTTCTACATGACAACATGTATTTGAATTCTTTACTTTTTTGTAGAGTAAACTTACCATAAACACAAAGTTTAGGGTAAGTAAAAAAAATTAAAATCAACAATTTTTGCTGTCAGCATGTTAAAAATGTGGCTATCAATGATCATTTAATTGCCTCTGTTGTACAGCCATGGATAATAAAAAAAATTTGACATAAATTTGCATCCTTCCTCCCCAAAACTGACCGGTGTAGCTCGCATTTTTGTAACTGTATTGTTTCTTTTTCTATTTAAGTGGACCCAAAGCTAAGGAAAGACGAGATATACTTCTTGCAGTTGCAACTAGAGACTTCACCTCTGCTACACCTGTGTCTCTGAACTGGACCTTGTCAGTGTTTGTAGTCTCATAAGCTCTCCTCAGATATTTAGTTTGCATACTTATGACCTTATACTTACATGACCACACTGCTGATCTCTGGTCTTTGGGCTGCATCCTTTATGAACTCCACACAAACTCCATCTTCAGTCTAGTGCAGCTCATTGTGAAAGACCAGGTGAAATGGCCAGACACCATGAGCAGCACTTGCACGTTCAGTAAAGCTACACTTTACTCACCCTGTGTTATATTAAGGTTGAGGCCAACATCTTCAAAATATTCTAACAAGGCTAGCTGGACATTTCTGGCCTTGTTTATGTTGCAATTATGAATCCCTTGAAGGGCTCATTTGAGACAAATCTTGCTAAATTGTTACATTTAAATTGTTTAACAAATTAGCAAATTGTTAAACTTGTTTCAACTTGCTAGCTTGCCAGTGTTAGCCTAGCTTTCATGTCACTGATGCTCTATGTACATGTTGCTGCCTCTCAGCTCTTGTTACTTAAAAAAATTAACCCCACAGCTTTGTTTTCAATCCGCTTGGACATATATATGATTATAACATGTGATCTATATATGAATCTTGTGAATCTTGAAACTGTAGAATTTTCACTTGTTCCATTGGCATATTTGTTTCACTTAATACAAGATATTTTTGCTTGAAATAAGTGGAAAAAATTCTCCAGTTTATAGAAATTATCATTTTTAGTTTGAGTCAAAACAAGGCTAGTTGGTGAATAATGTATTGATCTGAAAGGATGTTGAAACAAGACAAGATACATAGTGATGCTTGAATAAGTAGAAGCCAAAAAGCTAATGCCTCACTCATCAGAGGAATGAGCAAACACCAGCAGAGCTAGCTTTAATCTGAACCACTGTTAGTGATGCTTCAGGTGAGAATCACTCTATTTAAAAAAAAAAAAGTCTTTAATAACTTTTTACAAGTAGAAAAAGAATCTCCTGAATCTTGAAACAAAAATATATTAATATTACACAGTCAATTCTACAGTATATGTAGGAAACTAAACTGTCTTAGTGTCAAGTTTCAAATGCAGCATTTTCCTAAATGTTAAAAATACAAACAAAGGCAGCAGAATTTTAAGTGTAGTTGACCGAAAAAAGGATAAGCGGCTGAGAATGGATGGATGGACTTTGTATGACCTTAAAGAAGAGGTCAGAGGTCCAAAGTAACGTGGTATTTAGAATACATCATTCTTTTCATGGCTGTATGTTGTCAACACAAACAGTAATAAGCAGCATCTCTTTCAATACTATACATGGCATTATTGCTACATTGACCTTCAACGAGAGGTCAGAGGTCAAATGTGGCATATTTGAAATCTGTATGGGGTCTCTCTAAGTCAGGGGTCACCAACATGGTGCCCGCGGGCACCAGGTAGCCCACAAGGACCACATGAGTAGCCCGCGGGCCTGTTCTAAAAATAGCTCACTATAACAACTTACCAGTAAGCTGCATCTATTTTTATTTTTTGTTGCTATTTTTTAAAAATCACAATTGCATTGGTGTCAATTTGTTAGAGATAATATATAAAAAAAATGTTTATTTTTAAATATTAGATCAGCGCTAGCTGGTCTCCACGGAAACAGTTGCCATAATCAGTGTCTTTACATAGATTAATTACATTAATTATTAATGATAACAACTTTAAATATAACTAAAGTTAAATTGAGGAAATTTGTTATTTCAGACGTGTGTGTCAAACTGGTAGCTCTTCACATTAATCAGTACTCAAGAAGTAGCTCTCACTTTCAAACAGGTTGGTGATATAAGGTTCTTTGACCCATAAAGCTTGATCTTGAAGACATTGGTGGATGTAAACTAGACTTTAATGGACTGTTAACATGACCCCGTTTCACACCTCGACAAAAATTGATCACAATTCATACAAAACATTTCGAACAATCGAGTTTTCTATATGAAAGCTGACCCTGTGTGTGCACACCAGTGATAGGAGCAGTAGGCCTCATGGGCTAATTAATTCCAGGAGATGGCAGCAATGTGAAAACAAGGATGTGAGCTACTGGAAAAACCCGAGTGAAGAAGAAGAACAAGGAAAGACTCCAATCCTGCAGTAGATCTGAGGCGCATTGCTAGTGAGTGGCTACGTGCTTTCAAAGGGACGGCACAATGGAGCTTGTTTTCCACACTGATATGAAGAAGGAGCTTTTATGTGCTCTGTGCACCGCTCTGCTCCTCCTCGCCACGGTCACCTCTGCAGAGGAAAGCGCTCAGGTGAAAAACCCGCAGTGTCAAAGTTACGCGGGAGGACACGTCTATCCCGGAGAAGCTTTCCGTGTGCCCGTGTCCGACCATTCCCTCCACCTCAGCAAAGCCAAGAGTGAGTTTGTCTCATGCTTTCATCCAGAGAGTGCTGCTAGATTAGTATTTCCATATTTAAAGTGTGCACCGATTTATGTATTTATTTTGTTTGGATTCGCCTTCCTTCTCCTTCCTGTCAAACTACGACTAGCAGCGTGTGCATGTTGATGCAGCAGGCTGGTGCTGCACAGAGCACATATGTTATGGGTTTATTGGCAGTTATGGTTCAAATCCCCACATGGAAGCTTTATTTAAAGTTTAAGCCTGACCTAAACTCTCATGGTTTTTGTAGGACACGTCATACTCTGAAAATCTTGGCTTGAGCGCCTTTCCCCGCCCCTCTGACATATGACTGTGTGTGGCGCAGTACCTACACTTTTTAATACAGACCCGATAACATAAATAACACTGCTTTTAAAATAATAAAAAGGAACCACTAATGTGATTGTGTAAGGTAGATTTCCTGTGAAGGTTTGTGAGTCATTTTCATTACTGCAGGTTTTTCCTCTGCCATATGGAAACATGAGTTTGTAGACTTTTCTGGGCGCAGTGTGTAATTTTGCGCTTATTCCACAATTTGCATATTTAGGATCAAGGAACTGACCTCCCAGCCCATTGTTCCTTCAGTGGTGCTAGTTTCAGTCATTATGCAAATGTACTGTTTATAAGGTTGGGGGAAACCTGCAGTCAGCTGAAGACTGAAGAAGTTTCTCCCACTGAAAACGCTACGTCCACATGAACAGAATCAACCTTTTGGGATTTATTCCACTACTTAATTACAGTGCATTGCTTGTTGTAGCTGAGACTGTATAATATGATAAGTAGGGAGCAGGAAATCCAAAGGAAACAAAAACGGATGAGTAACACATCACAGCAACCATTTTACTGTGCAAGGAGCATATGAGTAAACTCTACAATCATATTTTACAAATTTAAAGTGAATGCGGAAAATGTAAAACTGCGCAATCTGGGTCACGAGAATTATAAAGTGAAAAGGTAAAATGGACTTTACATATAAACTTCTCAGCTGAGTTTATTTGTTCCAGATGAGCAGCCTTAGAGGTGTTTCTTTAATCTTTACTGTCCCTTCATATCTTTTATACTATGCCCCAACGTTTGACTTGGTTTTTCTTCCTGGTTTAGTTTCAAAGCCTGCACCCCACTGGGAAGGAACAGCTGTCATCAACGGTGAATTCAAGGAGCTGAAGCTGTCGGACTACACAGGCAAATACCTTGTTTTTTTCTTCTATCCCCTGGACTTGTAAGTACCATCTAATGCACACATTACATAATCACATTGTACGTACCGCTGGGATGGCTGCACAGCAATGTAAGCACTTGTTTTGTTTTTTCTGCAGCACATTTGTCTGTCCGACTGAGATCATTGCATTCAGTGATCGTGTGCACGAGTTTCAAGCCATTAACACGGAGGTGGTCGCTTGCTCAGTAGATTCCCAGTTCACACACTTGGCCTGGTGAGACTGCCGTTTCATCACAATTTAATGGCTGAAGATCAACTCTAATAAAAACAGATGATGTTGTGTTATTTTGCTCTCATAATTTAACCCTTTTGTACGTACTTTTGATAGAGTTTCATTCTTTTTATGATAATGGAGACTGATGGTTTTTCCCTTTCTGTTTTTTACAGGATCAATACTCCCAGGAAGCAGGGTGGACTTGGACAAATGAAAATCCCTCTGCTGTCTGACCTCACTCACCAAATTTCAAAAGACTATGGTGTCTACCTGGAGGACCAAGGACACACACTGAGGTGAAGTTATAGCTATCATCAAAGTTTTATAGCTAAAGCAGCTTAAAGAAATATTAATTATTATGTAGCACTGTTATGGGTCCTTGCTGTAGTTGAAAGGTTTTATTTGCAGCTGTGAAACTAATGATTGTGATCAGTGTGTAAATAGAGTGGCTCTTATATAGTGCTTTTCAACCTCACTATAACAACTTACCAGTAAGCTGCATCTATTTTTATTTTTTGTTGCTATTTTTTAAAATCACAATTGCACTGGTATCAATTTGTTAGCGATAATATATATATTAAAATTTTTTTTATTATTAAATATTAGATCAGCGCTAGCTGGTCTCCACGGAAACAGTTGCCATGATCAGTGTCTTTACATAGATGAATATCATTAATTATTAATGATAACATATAATTAAAGTTAAATTGAGGAAATTTGTTATTTCAGAAGTGTGTGTCAAACTGGTAGCCCTTCACATTAATCAGTACCCAAGAAGTAGCTCTCACTTTCAAACAGGTTGGTGACTCCTGGCCTAAACAGTTATAGAACCACAAAGGGCATATATGATGCAGGATCCTGTTCCTAAGATTCAGATAATTTACTCCATGGAAACATTCACAGGAAGGAACGAGCAGCCATTCATGCTCTATTCTAACTCAACCATGTCTTCCTCAGGGGTCTCTTCATCATCGATGGCAAAGGTATCCTGAGGCAGATCACCATGAACGATCTTCCAGTGGGAAGATCTGTGGATGAAACTTTGCGGTTGGTCCAGGCCTTCCAGTACACAGACAAACATGGAGAAGGTAAAAAGATGGATTTTGATTTTAGCAGCTGAAATGTCTGACTGACGTTTGTTTAATGCAGAATACCTAGAAATAAACAGCTGTTTGTCAGCCGAGTCTTTGAGCTGTTTCTTCTTTAAACTCTAAGTCTGTGTAATTGTTTTCACAGTGTGTCCAGCAGGATGGAAACCAGGCAGTGACACAGTAAGTATCACTGGGCCAGTGATTAATATGAATCCGTAGGCATTAGCTTTATTGTCTTCCGGCATATATAAAAAAAATAAAATCAGACAGGCAGCTATTTATTTGTAAAAATGACGAGCTGGCTCAGTCTGATTTCCATAAAGAAGACTGTATATAAAGATGGATGTACAGTAGTTTCTGAGCCTGAAAAATGAAAGTATGATGGAAGTGCTTTAAAATTGGATTTTTTCTGCTTAGCGGCCAGCAGGGGGCAGCTCTAGTTGCAAAAAGACATCAGAATGTGTAACAGTTTTGGAAAATGATCCTGCTGCTCACTTGACTGATGATCTCAGTATTAGCTCATGAGTTTATGATCTCAGTCTGTAGTTTCAAGTCTTCTTAATGCATCGTGATTTGATTTAGTGAATTATGGTCCCATTTAGAGTTACATAGACCTTATTATTGATAATTAGGTATGAGAATACATTGTCATTTTTTTTCCAAATCAGATTCACCACTTTTTTTGTTTTTTGTTTTTTTGTCATTCCTTTCAAAAGATGTTTTATCATTTTTTTTAATTTTTTTTTAACTGTTCAATTTGGCCTCGATGACCTTAAATTGTTACCCAGCAATTACACTGCAAATAAAAAAATTCAGCTTTTGCTATTTTTTTTCTATTGTTAAGTGGGAATCACACTATGACTAGTTTATTATCAGAAATCTACATTACGTGTCTTCTGCAGTTCTTCTTATATGATATGCGTGCTGTGTACACTAATTTAATGATTTCTTTTTCACAGATCATTCCCGACCCTTCAGGCAAGCTGAAGTATTTCGATAAACTGAATTGATCTATTTGTTTTCCCAGTCTGTGAATCGAACACTTACACTTTGAAATTTCCAATAAAATGTGTTTTCCTAAACTGTTGTGAGTCTGGTCTTTTAAACCACAACGAGGCTGATTAACAGCTTAGTTCAGATCTTTTATTTTCCTCTGTGTAGAAAGTTTCACAGAGGGAAGGAACAACTGTCAACTGTCTGTATCTCTAAATTTAGAAACATTTTGTCTCAGATGTTGAAAAACTAGTTCATGCATTTATTAGGCCGGACTACTGTAATTCATTATTATCAGAAACAGACATCCTCTCTACTTTTACAGTTCGGATTAAAACTTTCCTTCATGCTAAAGCATACAGTTAGGGCTGGATCAGGTGACACTGAATCCTCCCTTAGTTATGCTGGAATAGGTCTATGATTGTGATTTGGTGCTATATAAATAAAATTTAATTGAAAAAGTTGATTTGAATATATGTAGTAACTCCAGGATTCTGGAGAGACAGAAATGTATTGTGTAATTTAGACATGTGAAACTACTTGTTCCCTGTCTTGTGCTTTGAATTTGCTACAGTGTAAATATGAAATGAATAAACATTTTGCTGTAGAAACCAGCCCCAGGCTGTCCAGCATGTGCAGTGAATAATGCAGGTAATGTCTTCAGCATTTACTTAAATGTATTTTCAGTTTGCTAAGTTAAAGCTGCAATATGCATACTTCACTGTCACCTTGGGGCAGCATGGTGGTCCGGTGGCCTCACAGCAAGAAGGTCCTGGTTTCAAATTCACCATTCATCTTTTTATGGGTCCAGTTGTTTGCCAGAGAAACAAATGCAAAAGTATCAGTGCCATTGTGAGTTCAAGGGTAAAACAAAGTCAAATGTTGCATAAAATAAGCTAACTGGAGTTTGTTTATCAGCTGCTGGTTTCTAACTTGATGACCTATAGATAATGTTCATCCTCAACCCCACCCATCTTTTTTTGAGCCGTTAAAAAACAGGTTATATAACTGGACAATCAACAAAACTGTTTTTCTTTTTCCACCAATGCAAATAACTGCATCTGAATGCAAAGAAGCAATCAATTGTAGCAAGGGAAGAACAACAGGCTCGATGTTTAAAGGTTGATATTGTATTAGAAACAAAGATATTTTACACTAATTTTCAAATGGGTAATTCTCTACTCAGCATAACAGATATGGTTGACTTTTTTTTTTTTTTAGGTCTGGTTAATATTAACCTTTTAAAGACCATTCAAATGCCATCCAGTCAACACAAAGATAAGGAGCGAGCAGAGAAGGAAAAGAAACAGGATGTAACGAGCTGTTTGCCCATATATGGGTCACCTTTGTCTGGGATGTATAAAAGAGAAGCATCTGAAGCTGCTCCATCACTCTGCGACGCAGCTAATGTAATTCTGTGTATGCTGGTTTCCCCATTTCATTGTCGGGGGGTAAACTCCTGAGGAGCGGATGAAGAAACACATTTTGCTTTTGTTTACTTTCAGAGGATTAGTGAGCAAAGGGAAAAGGGGTAAAAAGAGAAAATGGGCAGTTTTATATTACGGACAGCTGAACCAAAGGATGTCTCAGATATCCTGCGACTCATAAAGGTAAATCATATGTGAACCCATAATACTTCAAGCCTTTAACTGGAAGTGTGCTTAACTAACAGAAATATGTCCAAATGGCCTTGCCTTTTAGGAGCTTGCTAAATTTGAAGAGATGGAGGAGAAGGTGGTGCTGACAGAAAAAGGTGCTGTGATTTAGCTTCATGATGAAGCTTGCATTGTTCTGGAATTTGAGAAAGCTTAAAGGTTTAATAATGTCCTGCTCTTTTTTTTTTTTTTTTTTTTTAATTTTTTTTTAAGTTGTGTTTTGTTTTTTTTTTTTTTCTCCTCCCCAG
>VURO01049995.1:6166-16372 GCA_015108175.1 Pelvicachromis taeniatus | reverse complement strand
CTGCTTGAAGATGGCTTTGGGGATCATCCATTCTACCACTGTTTGGTTGCTGAAGTCCCAAAAGAGAAGAGCTCAGAAGGTAAAAGTGCACCTCTTACAAAATATTCTCAGATTTCTCAGGTACTATTAATGTTGTTAAGTCTGATCCACCATTTAATCCCCTGCTCCGTGTTTTCTTCAAGGGTACACTGTGGTTGGGTTTGCCATGTACTACTTCACATATGACCCATGGAGTGGAAAGCTTCTCTACCTGGAAGATTTCTTCATCATGCAGGAGTTTCGTGGTATGTTTGATGACAAGTTTTATTACAGCGCTAAAAGTTAATGACCAATAGAGGAGAGACAACTTCTTCTCTACTTTGTGGGATAATTTGTACTCATTGCCAAAGATCTATCTTAATTGCTCTATGAACATGTAATCTTTCACCAGGCCTTGGCATTGGTTCAAAAGTCCTGAAGGTGCTGAGCGAGGTACTTTTAACATTGCACAATTCAACCTTTTTCTGGTAACAGTCACTTTTATTTCAGCTGCATTCACGCATACACTTTTTTCTTTTCTCCTTTTTCCTTTTCCTAGATGGCAGTGAAGACCCGCTGCAGCGCTATGCATTTTATAGTAGCAGAAAACAACACCAAGTCTATTGAGTTCTACAAGAGAAGAGGTGCAGCGGATCTGTCCTCTGAGGAGGGGTGGCGTCTTTTTGCCATCAAAAAGAAAAATCTGCTGAAAATGTCTGCCAAATAGAGTTTGCCACTCTTAAACTTGCGCTGATGTTTGGTGATAGCGGTGACCTTTGCTCTATGTAATCAATGACTTGGAACAGCCTCAATAAATGCGTTTATCAATCAGCTGTTCTCCTCTTATCACAAACCATGTCTGGGAATTTTGAGGTCATTGCTAAATTTACACTGATCTCGGAAGTTTGGGGAATGAACACTGAAATGTGATAATTAAATGGTAATAATCTTCCACAGCTGGAAAGGTTGTGACACTTGAACAAGCATGCTAATAAAATACATAAATAAATATAATTTTATGTGTTTGGGATTTTCAATCACAACCTACATATTATCCTGTGCCTCTTTGCTAACTTGCCATTCCCAGGCTGACTAACATTAAAGTGCTTTTGTAGAAATCATATGGACATTGTAATTCAATCAGACCTCAGAATTATAATATGGCATTAAGAGTTTCTGGGATAAATTTACTCATTAAATGCTGAAATGTCACAATGCAAGAGAAAACAGGATTAAAGGCCCTCATACATACTGAGTAATTCTGAAAAAGTGAAAGTGTACGCAGTGTGTATGCACAAAGATAAGTATGGAGAAGTTGTTACTATTACTGATTAACATCCTTTGCTGATAACCACTAAATTTCACATAAATGCAATTGGGTAACCACCAGTTCCTTCCAAACTGTAAATTTCTGCAATAAAAACACTATCAGTAGCTAAAACTGCAACATATTTAAAACTTATGGATACGTTACAGATATTTTCTGTCTAGTTTCTGGAAATTTCTAACTGCACTTTACTTCTATTTTCTTTTGAGACCACTTTTAATAGAGTTGAAAGGCTGTGTAGTCGACACACTATTTGGGAGAACCTAAACTGCCCATGTAGAGTTGTGCTGCAGATGTGGTGGGAAAAAAACAGCTGTACTTGTAGGCTTAACAAAACTGCAGCAGTGATGGGTTGTTTGATAAAATGGGGTTCTCATCGGTTTGTTTAAATGTTGAAGCCATGCTCTTTATCTTGAGGTCATAGTTTAATTCTCCTTTTACTGTGATGCACTTTCTGTTGTTTGGCGCGAGCTGACGTAGTCCTCAGTCAAATTACCTGCTGATACACCGGGCCATGGAGCATAAACTAATTAGAGTTACCGCTGCAGCGCACGCTTTCACACGACCCGCGTTGTTCTTTAGATTATGGCCTGTTTGGTGCCTGTCGGGCTGATTTCCACCACAACCCTTCCGCATTTTCCTGCTGCTCTCGGGCTGTGACGTGTCGTGCTGACGGCGGCCTCGGAGCTGGAGGAGCGGCTGGCTGTAGCATGACAAGATCTGGCTCGAGACGTCCTGCTTTGCTTTCAGCGGTGCTCCTGAATCAACCCCTAACCCCTCCTTCTCTTCTCCTCTCCGGCCCGCCCAAATAACACAAAATTCCCGACTGAATCCTGCCCGAGTCTGGGGGAACCAGGCGGCCTGGGAAGCCGAGGAGCGGACAGAGGCATCCCTGCAGCACGAATCTGGTACGCGGCTCGTTTTTGTGCCAGAGGCGTCCGTTTTCAGAGCTGTGTTTGCATTTGTACGTGTCCGTGGCTCTTTGTTTTTTACATGCATGTTGTATTTTAATTTATTTCTTTATTCTTGCTGAGAGGCCGCAAAGGGTTGGGCCTTTTCTTTTCGGGGCCGGGGCCTCTATAGAGGCCGTAATTGGCAAATCAGGCCTATCCCGTTAGCTAGCGAGCCTCCCGAAAAAAGGGACTGTATGTTTGCCTGTCGCTGTTGGCCATCGGTATTTGTTATCGATAGCTGACAGCTAATATGCATGGTACCATTCAAGTTCAGCTTCAGCTGACACTTTGTCGTCGCCGAGGAGTAGTTTAATAAATGTTAAAATTAGCATTCGTCCAGCAGTTAAGCTAACAAAATGGCGGACGCTTGTGTGATGGAAATTGGTTGTAGGAAAGGTATGTGTGTGTGTGTGGGTTCAGCCCTCCTCTCGCTAGCTGGCCGCTACAGAGCTACATAAGTGTGCACTTAACGAAAGCATCGTTTCTTTGCATTTTTATCTTTCCGCACCCGTGTGCGTGCGTGCAAGTCAACCTTTTCTAAACGTGTGTTTGCACCGTGACAGTCGGGCTTTGCATGTGTAATCGGTGCTAATCTTCCTCCAGTGGTCAATTGAAGACATTGCCGTGAATCACCCCATCGGGGTTTGTGTTGTGCTATAGATTTCGCGTGGACGACTCTCGCAGTGTGTCCGGTCGTCCGAGTTTTTTTTTTTTTTAAATTAATAAATTATTTTTTATGTGATGTCGGTGTCTTCTGAGCACAAGTGATGCGGGGTTGTGCTGCACATCTTCCCCACACCGTTGTCATCTTTTTCCACCTGGAGGTGGGGGGATGGTACATTCAGTGGAAATTAAATGGCATCCCGGTTGCATCGTTTTCTGTTTACATCTGCGTGTCCCCTTGTGTTAGTTTCAGGGAGATATTTGTGTTATTTTTCTTGTCCTACATTATCTCAACTTTACCTTCATATTTTGGGTGGGAAGGCGAAATGTGCCTTTGATTCTGTTGGCTGTAGTGATGCGGGCATGACAATAATGCCACTGGTCATTTTAGTTTCTGTCCGTTATCGCATAAACGAGCTAACAGTGTAAAACACATTTTATTTATTCTTTTTTATGTTGTGGTATGCCTATTAAAAATAGCTGAAAAACCACAGAGCTGAAGTCGTGTTTTGTGTGTGACTTAAAGGTCAAATAAATTGGATCTTCACAAAGAAACCCTGCGTGAGCAAAGGCGAGGCTACAGTACAATTTTAATCGTCGTTGTTCTTGATAAAGTTTCATTCAAAAGTTGGTTTATAGAGTTCTGTGAGGTAACAATCAAGTCTTAGACGCCAGATTTGGATGCTTGACGGCTCTGAGGCAGAGGACACTTTCTCTGGGACAAAACGAGAATGAGCCTTAGTGAGCATACCCCATGTTTACAGTATCAAGCCCACAGATGCCTATATATGCCCCATTTACTATAAAGTGAATCTTGAAAGATACCCATTAACTGTTATGGTGGTGGCAGGAAATTGTGCAACAAAGGCCAGTGATGGAGGAGTGTGGGTGACTGTGGAGAAACATGGAGTCAACCAAAGTAAACTATGATGACCTTTTAAAGTTGACTTTTATATACTTCTCTTTTTGAGGGCTTCTGAAGTGGAGCATATAATAAAAACTTTGTTAAGGCACTCAAGCTACAGTACTTGTGCAATGCCAGGCCACTGGTCTGTATCATGTGAATCACGTTACAGTGATTCAACAAGTTACACTAAGTCTTTTTTTTTTCTTCAAAACACATGGGATGCCAGGCTCATTAGGGACTTCATGAGGTAGTATGCAAAAGAAATGACACCAAGTTTCAGTTGCTTGAGGCTGTCAAAGCAGCAGCGTTTTCATTACATATCATTATGCACTATATGCTGTGCGTGTGTGACTTGAGTGACCCGCAGTGGCTGCTCTGAGTGTCATACAGAAAAGAATAACTGTACACCTATAAAATGTTGTATATGGAGGGCAGTGGTGTGTAACAGCATTATAATTTGTAACTAACCTGTTATCTGCATAATTCTTCTGCCTGTGCTCACTTTATACTAAGCTGTCTATCATTTGGTTTCAGCTGTCCAGTAACAAATGCAGTGCGAGGACAATGGATGAGGATGTCAACAGGCTTGCAATACATTCTGAAGAGCCTAAAATAATATTGCACGGATCGGGTAATTAGCCATGCTTATACTTACAGAGTTGGTCTTGCTGGTATGAGAAGTAAGATAGTACTAGCAGGATTTTTTAAATTTTATTTTTGGATAGCCAGATAACTTTAAATGTTTGAATGAAAGTGTTGTTTGGAATGAAATGACCATCCACGGCAAAGTCATATTATGACTGCATGACCATTTGAATCATTATCACACAAACCCTTGCTCTTCACTGTTCTGGTTAACCGGGCAATCCTGCTTCTTCTAGATGAAGGTGGTGCCGGTGGGCAGGAGTTTGTTGTGGAGCTTCAAGAGACTGTGTTGGTGTCAGAAGGCGAAGGGGAAGGCATGGCGGTTCACAGGTTTGCCCCAGACGAGCTAGTGATCCAGGATGCTGTTGAGGATGTGGTTTCTGAGTATGTGCACTGCGATGAAGATGAAGATGTTGCTGTAGAAACCTGCGTGATGGCTCTGGAGGGTGAGGAGGAAGGTGTTGCCATGGGAGACATCCCTGAAGATGGGCTGGACCCAGAGCAGCAGGAAGACGATGACCAAGATGGCTGTGGAGATTATCTAATGATATCCTGTAAGTTTACTAGACTGTGCTGCATTTACACTTAGCATACATGTCTTTGGTTAGTTGTATTATTATTCAAGAGATGAATTTAAAAACGTGGGACTTTAACAATATGTGGCTTGGAGAGACGGATAATGTATATGCAATCAAAAGTTGAAGTATACCACTAAGCAGTCATTAGCAGTGATTAATTCCCTGATCTTCTTATGAGCTGATCTTGTTAACCGCAGCTTATGTTCATCTAACATCAGTTAAACATTTCTGTGGTTTTGGTACCAACGAGCACAAGTAATAACTTCTGAGCTCATGGTAACAATCTATAGAGAGAATTGCAATGGCAAAAACACTTCTCTGCCACCTTTTGGAAAAAAGCATTGAACTCGAAATGAGCCTATGCACAGAGCAGGAACAGACCTTGTATTGCATTAGAGTCAATTGTGGCTCTATAATGGCTGTGCGCCATCATTGGTATGACACATTTGGAGTGTATTTAAAAGCAAACATCCATGTAATTGACAGGATAAAAGGTTTAAATCTGCAGTGTAGGTTGACATGCACCTTCCCACCTGCAGCGACGCAGACCTCAACAACTGATGTAAACACAGTTTATAGATTAGCACAGTGATGGTGTTCCTGTGAAACTAAATCAGTGGGTTTTAACCATATGTAGTTTGCTCATTTTGCTGAGGCAGATGGCTGCCCCTCCCTCAGCCTGGTTCTGCTAACGGGTTCTTCCTGTTGAAAGGGTTTTTTTTCCCCTCCCACTGTCACCCAGTGGTTGCTCATGGGGTCGTCTGATTGTTCAGGTTTTCTTATAAATAAAACTGAATTGAATGTTAATAAGTGAATCTTTGTCATCTACAATGTGTTTTGAATGTGTCAAATTTTCCTTTTTATTATATAATCTACAAGTTGAGGCACATGTGTTTTTGGTTTGCCTTAGTTGACTTTGCACATCCAGCTGTATAACTACTGCACATGCACATCTCTGCTGGGGGGAAAAATATCATGCTTATAGACACATATTGAGCTAAGGTGGCCAGTTTTGTTTTGTTTTTGTTTTTCTCCCCAGGCTTAATTTAAATTACACAACAGTGTACAGGCACACTGTACAACTTCTTTCTCTTGCATAGTAGTATTTGCATTGAAAAAACGATAGATCACGGTTCTTATTTTGAGAAGAGGAAAAAAGACTAACTCTAATTTCCTTCAGTACCCTGAGTTTTTCTTTAGCCATAAAAGCTATGAAGAAGTTCGTTTGAAAAGGTGGACTTGAGTCTTTTTTTTTTTTTTTTAAAAGATAAGTGATCATAAATAACTTATTTATGATTACTACTAAATCATAAGTTTTAATATTTAGATTTTTTAATATTTAGATTTACTAGTTAGATCAGGTATTCCATCTTTTAAGAAGCTTATCTGCACTCACTCTCCAGTATGTCACAATTTACACTGCTACAAAGTCTCTGGTGGTGACTCTGTTTAATCAAGTCTGATTTGTGTCCCTTTGCTAGTGGATGAAGCTGGTAAAATGGTGTCTGAGGATGGAACAGAGGTGACAGTGGAAGGAGCTGTGGAGGACCAGGAAGTGGAGAAAGATGAGGATGGACAAGAGGTGATAAAGGTCTACATCTTCAAGGCTGATTCTGGGGAAGATGACATGGGTGAGTGGCAGTTAGCTTTCTATTAATAAAAGAATAATGATAATAAATAATACTTAGTGAATCCTACAGAAAGCCTTTCTATTTGGGTCTATTACCCAGAAAGTAGAGAATTAAACATAAGTGTTATTGTGCAGGAGAATCTGTTGACATCAGTGACGGGGACACAGAGAACGTGGCGTTAACGGAGTCTTCGGGCCATACGCTCAGAGAGAAGATGGTTTACATGTCTGTCGGGGATTCTCATCACAATCAAGGAAACCACGGTGAGTCATCTGGATGCAAGGAGCGGGGACAGCTGTCATGAAACTGAACGTCACCAGTTTTTTGGTTTTGTACCTGTTGGGCTCATCTACAGGTGGGTCCAAGGTGACTGATGAGGTTTATATGGAGGTGGTGGTAGGAGGCGAAGAGCCAGTAACTCACGACCGCTCGTATGACAGCGTGTCTCTAAGCAAGGACTTCATGCCTGTGGCCTGGGCAGCTGCTTATGGTCAGCACCCTTGTCTATTAAATTGCTATAAAAACCACACTGGAAGCCTGTGCATCAACCACGTCTCTTGGTGTCCTGGTTAAGCTTTACACGCACCGGTTTTGTTTGTTTATATGCCAAAGACATGCTGTTTCTCTCACAGGTGCAGACGATGGCGAGAGTTGTGAGAACCGGAACGGTGCAGCCAGCGCACTGCTGCATATCGACGAATCGGACGGGGTGGATGAAATCAACAGACAGCGCAACAAGACCAAGAGACGGTCAGAGCCTCGACAAGTCCAGACAGGTGAGGACGGCACAAATCAGACGCAGACTTCTCAGGCTTGTTTAGATAAAAATGAGGATTTGTCTAGGCTTTGTGTAGGACTGAATAGCAGAAAAGATGATGAAAGCTGCGGCTCTATCATCATTTCGTTTTTTTACACCAGTGCTCTTTTTTTTTTTTTTTTTTTTTATATAAAGTAAATTAGAGTGTGGTATGACTATTCGTGGTTGTCATTTTCATATTGTTGGCTGTGCATATTTCTACAGTTTGTATGTCACCACCTAATCTGACATGTTGTTCAAGTTCAGCGTATTCGTTAAAAGCAACAACTTCTTCTGCTCTTGTTTAATAGTTGTTTACAAGCAGCTTCTATGTGCATTACTGCCGACTCCTGACTGTTGTAACACATTACATCCTAAAAGGCACTGATGAGGAAAAACAGAAAATGTAGAATTTGCACAACAAATAACCACATTATTATTTTTATTTTTCTAAAATCATGCCTGTTCGTATTTGGCATTAGGACTCAATATAATACATATAATGATTTTTTTTTTCTTTCCTAGTGGTTAGCATGGTTCAAAAGAGCTCATTGTTTATGACTTGCCTTCTAGCGGCAGTTAGCTAGTTTATCCTGTTTGTTGTACAGAGGGACTGTTTTGATGACACATATTTAAAAATGATTTTTCCCTGAGCAGTAAAAGCTGGTGGACATTGAATTCAGGTTTTATTTGTACACTAAGCTTGATTAAAATAAAACAATTACTGCGTGCTGCTGCACAGCACATGTTCTACTTTTATTGCTTTGATTTTTCAGTTTTACAACACTCGGGATGTTTTACATATCCAGAAGGTATTGATATTATCCAGCTAAACATTTAATTGACATTTATAACTTCACCAGTATTGAAATATTTCAAGGCAACTGCTGTTCTTGGGGGAAAAAAAAAAAAAAAAGCTTCTGTTTATGATGCACGGTATAATAGCGATGTGGTAATTTCCTTCTCCCTTTTATTTTTTTCTCTTTCTCTCCAGCCATTATCATTGGTCCATATGGTCAGCCCCTCACCGTTTACCCCTGCATGCTCTGTGGTAAGAAGTTCAAATCACGAGGCTTCTTAAAACGCCACACCAAGAATCACCACCAGGATGTTTTGACCAGGAAAAAGTACCAATGCACAGACTGTGAGTTTACCACCAACAAGAAAGCCAGCCTCCACAATCACATGGAGGTGCATGCTCTGAGCAGCAAGGCCCCTTTTGAGTGTGAAATGTGTGGCAAGGAGTTCCACCAGCAGGCGGCGCTGTTTTCTCACAGACTGCAGCACCACCACCGGGAGCCCAAGAGCCAGCCACCTCCACAGCCCACCAAGATGCATAAATGCAAGTTCTGTGACTATGAAACTGCCGAGCAAGGGCTGCTCAATCGACACTTATTGGCAGTTCACAGCAAAAGCTTTCCCCACATCTGTGTGGAATGTGGCAAAGGCTTTCGGCATCCTTCGGAGTTAAAGAAACACATGCGCACTCACACTGGCGAGAAGCCTTACTCCTGCCTCTACTGCGACTATAAGTCAGCCGATTCCTCTAATCTCAAAACGCACATCAAGACTAAGCATAGCAAAGAGATGCCATACAAATGTGAGCGCTGTTTCCAGACGTTTGCAGAGGAGGAGGAGTTAATGCAGCACGGATTAACGCACGAGGAGAATAAGACCCACCATTGTGCCCACTGTGATCACAAAAGTTCCAACTCCAGTGACCTGAAGCGTCACATCATATCTGTTCATACCAAGGACTATCCCCACAAATGCGCCGTTTGTGGGAAAGGCTTCCACCGGCCATCTGAACTGAAGAAGCACTCAGTATCCCACCGTACTAAGAAACTCCATCAGTGCCGGCACTGCAACTTTAAAATCGCAGACCCCTTTGTTCTCAGTCGCCACATCTTGTCAGTCCACACAAAGGAGCAGCAGGCCTCACCTGAAAAGAGTGAGACCAAGAGGACAGAAACGCACACTCCTGCTGTGACGCCGAAAAAATCAGGGCCCAGCGGGTCGAGCAGCTCTGGTCCGCCTGCAAGAGTTAGCGCAGCCAGTTTAGCCAGCAGCGTAACTGTAGTTATTGGCAAAGGACAAAAAGAAAGGCGAATTTACCAGTGCCAGTACTGCGACTACAGTACCGGCGATGCGTCGGGTTTCAAGCGCCACGTGATTTCCATTCACACAAAAGACTACCCGCACCGCTGCGAGATCTGTTCGAAAGGCTTCCGACGACCCTCAGAGAAGAACCAGCATATCATGCGTCACCACAAAGACGCGGTGCAGGCAGAGTGACTCTGACGGAGCCAAATACTGTGCCACAGCAAAGAACAATGTTGAAGCATCTGTCAGAGCCAGACCACCGCGCCCTCGGCACGTCGCCATTCACATTGAAGTAGTGCGGAGTGTGTGCAGCACTCGGTCCATTCTGTTGTTTTTGCTCTTTTTAAATCCTTGGCCTACTGTTTGTTCAGATATGTATACACGTGTACATAACATTAATGCTCTATCAGAGTTCGCAAACCAAGCCCCTCTGTAGACTTGCACTTTTAACTGCATGTCCCTTGCTGGTGACAGTGTGCATGGCAGATTGTGCAGATGTCTCTTTGTAGATACACTTTTTTTTTTTTTTTTTTTTTTTTTTTTTTTTTAAAAAAATTTTTTTTTTTTTTTTTAAATAATAAATTT
>VURO01049994.1:28414-40060 GCA_015108175.1 Pelvicachromis taeniatus | reverse complement strand
AACCCAAGCAACAACTAAAAAAAAAAAAAAGCAGACAGGCCAGGCAAAGGAAGCTTGGGGACAAGGAAGACAGTGGTGGAGATGACAGATCCTGACAGGTGAAATATGAGTTCCACTGATGCAGTGAGCAGGGGAATAAGCCACCGGGGGTTCTCTGGCACACATCTAAACTCTCCCTTACAAATCCCATTCTGTCTTTCGCTCAGAGCTCTCATACTCTGCCGCAAAGTCTCAAATATAGAGGAACATTGAGTCATTCTTCTTTCATAAATAGATCATCACATACCTACAGACATCACCTGCTCTCAAGTGGAGGGGAGGGTTGGCTCTTGATAAGGTCAAGGCAGAGAAACAAGCGCCTGGGACAAAAATGGAGCTTACTAACCCCTCCAAACCCATACAATCTAGGACAAATGCAAAATAAACGAAACCTTGAAGAATATCTAAAATAAATATATAATGTTTTTGAGCACTATATGTTTACATGAGCAGTTTTGCATACATTATCATGGAAGGACAGTTTAAAGTTTCGTCCTAGAAAAGAATAGCTTTCACGTTGCTGCAAGTTGAAGCAGAAGGCCACACAGCTGGTGGTCACAGCCGACCAGGTCATGTGTCACTTGTGAATTTTCCAATTATTTTTAATCCTCTGATAACAGAGAACTATGTACAAAAATAATAAACCCATTGAATTAAAGTTGAAACTTTGCACTTCAGTCACAGCTTGGCTGTATGATTTAACATCCACTGTGATTGTGTGCAGTTGGCAAAATCACAAAACTGTATCATTATCCAACAATTTGTAGACCTAACTGTTTAATATGGGTCCTCTTAAACAATATTATTTCTCCTAATAATTACAACCCTTAACAACCAAATCACTTTCCTACTTACCTTACAGTGCTAATATAATTGCTCTCTGTTCTAAGAAAATAATGTTGTAAAATAATGAATTGCCAAATTTATGTACTATAACAGATTGATCATGAGGTGGTTGAGATAAATGTTAAGTGTACAAGGCTGATGATTGTTCCATTTAGGCAATAAGTGCCTAAACCTAAGCCTAAGATCAGGGAAAGGCAATAGTTTTGGTTAAATATAATTAAAAGTGCAATAAAATCACATCAGCCTTATATCTGTTAAGACTGTTACATTAATCCTGTTACATTAAACTCCAAGCTTTACCAAAAGTTAACTCTAACCAAGTCCTGCCTCTCTACAGCATTACTGGGGCACTGACAGTACTGTTCAATTTGCTGTTTAGTGTACATAGTGTTAATGTGTAGCCAAATATTTGGTGAACACTGCAAGTTTTGTCTTTATAAAGTTAATCTTACCCGATTAAATCCCCAGTTCAAAGTCATCTTCTCAGACTTACAGCACAGCTGCTACTTTTAGTTTACACTGACCAAAGTGATGGCGGCAGCATGTCATGTGACGAGTGTGAGCAAGCTCATCCAACTTTTTTTTGGATGAGCTTGGATTAAAGTTCTGCACCATGAATTCCCCCCCACACTACTGTCACTGTGGAGTACATTAGCACTGTGCTACGGTGTACCAGCACAGTTCATTAAAACAAGTAATTCCTTGGATCACCTGACAGATTTGACTCTCTGCAATTTAGCCCGCTTCCCTAAAATGAAAATAAAGTAGAATAATTACTGGAAGAGTTCCAGCACAAATGGCTGAGGCACAAGAACAAAACTGGATTTATGGCTGAATTCCAAAAAGGTTTTACGAGTACTTTGTAATTTTATCGTCGTTTGTTTACGTTTTATAGGTTTCAGATAGTCGTTAGGCTCGTCCCAAGATTCCCGGACTACACAGGTAAAATGTAGCATCATCAAACCAAGTTAGCAGTTTCCCTCTCTTTGAGGCATCTTAATATAACACAGACCAATGCCTGATTGATCACATGGGGTCACAGCTGACTAGTGAGTTTGATTTTATCCTTTTCCCTCTCCGACTGTCTTTTCTTATTTGTCGTTCACTCTCTAAATAATGCAACCTTCTGATTTATATTCTGGACATGCAAATGGGTAAATGGGTAGATATGGTAAGCGGGCATAAAGGACTGGACACACTCTAGTGCGCCATTGTTGAGGGCTTGATTGAAATTGCTTGGTGCATCGCTGGAGCACACGAGGCAATTACTCACACACATTGCAATTATGGCACAGTATGGGTTGGCAGCCAAAAGAGCTCAGGGTTGAGTGAGAAAACAGTGCACTTTACAGAGATTTAGTACTACATGCTCACAAATGAATGAAGTGTGCCCGTGCTGGAGGTCTGCAGCTGTTGATGGCGTTATGGCCTTTTCATTTGCAATTTCCCACTCATTCATCTTGCAGCGATAATATCAGTCCATGTCATTTGCAAGATATGAATACATTGTTAAAGAGAAAAAGATAGAGTAGCTAATTAATGTTCACAATTTTGAGACAGAATTTGCAGTTAGAAATAGCAGGAAGTCAAACACAATAAGCCTAAGTGTGCCTTCTGTTTCTTCAGACATATAGACACGTTTTGCATTTGAAGAAAATGAGATGCCTTGCGTGGAGCAACTCACACTGACAAAAACATGACAAACATTTAAACGTATATATTAGTCAATGGAATCAACTTCTGCTACAATCATATTTAGACTAAAACTGAAAGACTTTCGATACCTAAATTATGACTAAAACTAAATTACATTTTAGAAACTAAATCAAAACTTGCCAGCAAAATGAACATTTTTGATGAAAATGCTAAGACAGAAGTGTTTATTGACTAGTTCTGTATTTCTATGAAAGTAATTTGGTATCTGAGCCATGTTTGAACTTTAGGACATGTTCAACAGTGACAGAAAACGATGTCACCAAAATAAGGATGAGTTTTTGAAGAAAATCCTTTCATGCAGACTCTCCAGTCTGAGTCAAGCACGTCTGTTATCTGGCAGACAGGCTCTTTGAGTCCAAAATAATACTGCCAGCCCAAACATGCAGCTCTGAGTCAAGGATCCCTTGGCAGTACGCTGTCTTCACATCTCAATGCCCAAAGGCTGAGAATCTCAGGGTCATCAAAACCATCGCTATTTGATGCTGGCAGCTACTACTGAAGGAACTATGACTCCATTGTGCTACAAGGGTGTGTGACAGGGAACGGCCTTGTCCTGTGTTCACGATGACTCTAATCTCATGCCGCCTTTTGTCTCTGCTTATTCATCTAGAGTTTGTTTCTCAGGGTCTGTAAAAGACAAAAGAATGAGTTTCTGAGCTTTCTGTATATATCTTTTCACTACTGTTGTTCTGGAATATATGTCTTTGTCTCTGCTTGTAGAAGAAGTAACTCAGTTCCTTATTTTAAGCCTTCAAAACAATGTTTGCATATGAGTTTACAGGCTTGTGGATATATGCATAAACATACCTGGCATGCCATCCAAGCCATTACACTGCTTCGGTACATGTTACATATTAAGTGCAGCTGTTTGCATGATAACACACACGCACGCACGCACGCACGCATGCACGCACGCACACACACACACATGCGCGTGCACAAAGACATTCCACTTAGGTGCATTCATAAAATGCAATGGTGCATTCTCAGGCACACGCTCATTGACTAACATAAGAGCTCAACCTGCTTTTATTAACATTGCAGATAGTGAAAAGCACATTGGTTGATGTTAAATTTGCCGCACAAATCATCAGGATGTGTCAACCATCAACATCTACCTGGAATATTGTAGGGAACTAAAATCTATAAAGTACAAAAACGGAGGGCTTCTGCCGTCAGTGTTTCCTGGCAGTTAATGAGACAATACTGAAACTCCTATTCCTGCTAGTGCTGATACTTCTGCTAATATATTGTCTCATGGCAATTACTTTAACCACCAATTCCATAACAACTTGCAGGTTATTTTTAATTTCTTTCCATGCCAGTCATGAAATTCTAATGTGAAATCTATGGACAGCTGAATGAGCAACAGGGGTGCTGAAAAAATGCTTCATGAAAGCAATTAAATAGAGCTCCCACACGCTCTCGCTTACTGCTTGTTTATTTGCTATTTAATTTCCAAAGTCCAACACATGTTAGCGAATGGAATAAATATAACTAAAATTGTTATTCATAGATTTATACAGTCACAATCATATAGTTCATTACAAACTTAAGACCGAAATAGCAAAATGACACAGAAATAATCTGGGTGTAATATCAATAACTTGTTACAATGGTATTCAATAAATGCTATCTTTAAAAAAACAACAACTTCAAATGATCTGAACTGAGCACAGGATCTGTGTGGTCTGCAATGTTTTGATTTAGAGCGACTATCTTTTTTAATTTTATTTTTTTATATGAAGTTTTGAACCTTTACAGATGTTGCAAGAAACTAGTGTTGTCCCATTAATGATCCCATTAATAATACAGGCTCAGTTACATGAAAGGTGGTCATTTGTCAGACTGTTCTCATTAGACCTCTGATTGGATGTTGGAATGATCGAGGCATTCCTTATACGTGTGTGTAGCTAACACTGCAGGAGTGTTGTCCATGTACATGATGAAGGTCAAATGTTTAAAATGAATGAATATACTAGTGGTAAGTAAAACAGTCTGCACAAGTTCTATTCAATGTTCTTTTGTTTTATGAAGCTACAAATTTCTGCTCTGTCGGCTTTCTGTTTTTGTTCGCATTAAGTTTTTTTCACCAGAAGTAAGTAATTAAGTTGGATTTTAAAGAGCATTTACAATGTGCTCTTTGTTGCATGGAATAAGGAATGATATGGATCGGTCAAATATTAGCCTTCTCGATTCATTACCTGCCTCGTCTCTGGCTATGTGCTGTTACCATCTGCACCGCATCTGCAGACTCTTAGCCACAAAGGGCTTTCAGTCCAACGGGGTGATTTATTAGGAAATACATGCTAGATCAGCTCCCGGGAGTACTACATGGACCTGTACTGCTGGCTGTGGATTCTGTTTGCAAATCTCATTCATCATCCCACCGACCACCCTCTTCTACTCAAACAGGGGGAGGGAAATTAACATTGGCCGGCAATTATGAACCAGCACTGAGAATCCAATCAAGCCTCTGACACTCATCTCGTGGCGTGGCAGAGCTGCCTGATGGCACCTTTTTAGACGGCCTTTTTAGCCTTTGCTGACGGCATTCATTAGGACTCTGCTGAAATGGCATTTAGGAATGCAACGACTGTACCTAAATGTAGAACATGTACATGTTGCATATATGCTTGGCTGCCAAAATTGTTTTAATGATAGTTGTTGCAGTGGAGGTAAAGTTTTGTGTTTTACATTACAGACTTTAGGTTAGGCATAAGTGCCTCTATTGGGGTTTGCATGACATATGAAAAGCATATCATTAGTACCTTTATGCCTTACAATGCAAAGGCTTTATAAGTCTCGTCCATCCATTGCACATTTTTATAGCCTTTTGACAGAACAGCATTCTTCAGTTCATTTCTTCTCAAACTTCTTTAGGTTTGAAAACAGCCACCAACACAGCTGTTGGCTTGGTATTGAACATTTTTGGAGTTACAGACCGTGATGTTTTCATCTGCACAGGTGCTGTGATCAATGGAAACCCATCTCAGTGCTATTTTTCAGGGGATTTCTGTGCTGGTGTGAAATGGTCAAGTCCCTGTGAAATTGGGAGCAGGTAATCGAGTGCTGATCAGCCAGTTTGTCGGCTCTGAGACGACATACTGTGGACCCTGCTGAATGCTTGCGTTCTATGTTGTCCTGCCAGCCACAGGTTAAACCTGCAGCTTAGCCTCCTGTTATTAGTCTTTAGTCCAGAGTCTAAACTTGCATTTTGACAAGGATAGAGAGGGAAAGCAGAGAAGACTGTACAAAAAATATCTCATAATGACAAAATGGTCCCATCCTGAATCAACAATAGATTTTTATGCTCAACATATTTTGTCTCTTTATTGATCAACATGAGCTAAAGCTGTCCAATTATCAGATGTTTATTATACAATTATTGTGGACATGTAGAAGAATTCATGAGCTCTATAGACATTTAGAAAATGTCTGGTTAAACCCGTACTTAATTGAGGAGATTTTTGTTTTTACTTCACTATAGTCCCCTGAAAGGCAATAAAAGTTAAAATAACTTTATGCTAAATTAGCATAAAATAATATCCCTGAAATAGGGTTACCAAACTACAGTGGCTCAGTCAGACCAGCCACAAACTATAGACACACCTGTGAGTCAAGGCTCAGGTCACATTAGCAGATTTTATGTAAAAACTAATGTAAGAGAACTTTAAATGTAATCGTGAAAGCCAGCTTTCGGGATTTCCACTTCACAGAGCTGAGATAATCCCCAGTAGATGGTGTTCTGTGAAGCTTTAGGCCAAAAACTTTGTTTGGTAAACATTTTGATTCATTACATTTTAACCTGTTGTTTAATAGATAGATTGCTGTGAATGTTAGGGATGTCACCATGATCCCTTTCACTGCATCAGTTTAATTTCAAACAGAGAATTTATAGTACCAGGCCTTTGATCACACTCACCTTCTACCATAAAAACATCCCTTTCAAATGGATGTTTTTTCCTGCTGTTGTTTAATTGGCCATAAGGTAGCTGGGATAGGCTCCACCTCCCCCCAATGACACTGACAAGGATAAGGAGAAGAGAATGAATGATCTAATTTCTAAAGTCCAAATATTCTTTATAATGACCAGTAATAAATCCTTAAATTATAACTTGTAGATTACAGTTTTTGTTCGGTCATAGATGTGTAATGTGAAAAGCTTATGCATGATTTAATGCTTTTCGAGACATAAAGTCTAAAGTTCAAAACGCTTTTTCCACATATCTCAGTACATATTCTAAACATCTGAAATCAAGTTCATTAGTTCATTGCTGAGCGTATTTTCAGTACTGCTGTTTAATTATAAAGTGATGGCTGCCCATTAGAGCTCAGAAACTTTAAACTGGATGCATTTAAACATCAAAGGCTACAGTTTCACAGCCAAATAAAGGAGATGTGGAAATTGCTGAACAGTTATTCACTCTGTGCGTTCTGCGCTTTTGTAGCAGCGATTCCAGAAATGTAAAAGAGACTTAGCAGCAGATTAGCAGCATGTATAAAAACATAGATTTTATGCAGCCAAATGAATACATGCACATTCCTGTGAGGGGTATGGCTTAACAAGCTGTACATATAAAGTGTATTCCCCCAGTAGATCATTTATTTTGCACTTTCAACGCTCATGTGGCACTTTCAGCAGATTTGAAACCAAGACTTGGAACATAAACTGCACCCCACAGTTTTAGCTTTAGTGTATGTGTCTAGTTTTAGGGTCATATGTTAATGCTTTTGGAGCAATACAATTGTTGCAAAATTGTTTGCAGCCAACAGCTCAGGGAGAAAAAAAGTCTCCTTCAGAGCATATACTGAAGGTTGGACAGAAACAGCATGGCTTATGTGGTTTGTATATTTGTATTCTCCTCCATTTGTTTTGTGCAAAAATCTTCATATTGGTTAGAATAAATAAGTAGGTCTCCACACAGGGGAAAAAGAACAAAGCATGACTTTATGCATCTGACAGCTGTGGTATTATCTGAGTTACTGTAAAAGCTCCCATTTGTTTAGATTTCCTTCTGTTTATCATATTCAAAATATGAGTGTGAGAAATCTGACAGACATGTGCATCGGGATGTTTTATTAGAGCACGGGTCAAACAAAGAGACACACAAAGCACGTACAGTATTGTGCAAAGTCTCAAGTCACCCCTCATTTCTTTATATTCGACGTATAATTGGACTGCACAGTGGATCCAAATCTGACAGTATTTTTCTGTGTTCACAATTCCATTTATACTGACAATATCCCCACATGAAATGCAGAGACTCCAGTATGTTTTACAGATGGGATTTCACATTTGGATTCATTAATCCTTAAGATCTCCACAAGACAATGCACGTTTGTCAGATCCAGATAGTTTTTAGGCCCTCCAGTTCTCTCAAATTGCTCGACACACTTTAAACCATGCCCAGTTATGCCCAGTTATTCTCCCAGTAGCTCTTGAAGAATCACCACATTGGTGTGAATGTCATCTTTGAGGATTTTTTTTAGATCAAACCAAAGAAATGCTAACAAAGTTGTCCATTATGTGTACACACATCACTGCTTCATTCCCCTGAGACCGATTCCTTTTATATACTAGAATAATACATTGGAAAGTGACTTAACAAATAAAAAATATTCCTCTGCTCAGGTGCAAGGACTGGACTAAAAATGCCAGCCATTATTCAAAGCAAACCTTTAACTGACCTTCAGAAATCCTGTGAAACAATTGTGCTCACGCTCAATTTTGCACAGGACTCCATACTTGTTTGAGAGAATGTGCAGAAGGCAGGCCGTCTTTCTAAGTTGTGGTTGGCTCCTGTGGACTTGTGGCGATGCAGTTGCTGTTAGAGGAGATAGTGGATCACATTTACTTGAAATCACTCCCAAGTTGTTACCTTGCACTTGTCCTCACCTTACCAGACAGACATACAGACACAGAAAAAAACAACACTAGAGGATTAAAGCTCAGTACCTCTGCTAGGGTGACAGGGAAGAGAGGAAAACAATGCCAAGCAGTAAACCACTCAGCAAATCCTTTGCTAAACTCATTATAACCTCAAAGGGAGATAACTGAGGCAGAAAGAGAAAATCCCCCAGCTCTCAGTTATGACAGAGAGCTGATCGTTCATTATCAGCATCACGGACCTTTAGTTCTCTCAATGAAGGTTTTAGAAAGAGCAGAAAGCAGCTTTTTACTGCACGTGTAATGTAAATATTCATTTTTCCAGCTTTGGCAAATATATGAATTGAAATTAATAACCACAGACGTGTTGCTGCGATTAACACCGACAAACATTTCTACAGGTTTCATTTAACCACAAAGCTGTGAATTAAATCGTCTACTTCATTTTTTCCTCCACCGTCCACTAAAACAGTCATCGTGAGATTTCCTCCGCTTGTGGTGAGCATGGATCACACAGCTGCCGATTAACCGTTTAGCCAGCAGAAAGGCTTCTTGTTAGAGGATCACTGGCTCTCTGGAGAGGATACACAGGAGGGGAAAGCACATCTACGTGTAGTAACTGATCAATAGTGCACAGCTGAACCAATCATCAATCACACAGACACATGGGACCCTGAGACACAGTGCCTCGTACCCTCATTCATGATGATGAATAAACCATGACTCCTGGGGCAATCTATCCAAACCTCAAAGGAATCTGTTCTCAATCTTCAATGTTATGTAGTTTTTGCATGTACAATAGGATAGGGTAAGAAATATTACAAGTGTTCTTCTCAGTAGTGGCTCTGACTGCCTTTCAGTAACACTGGAGAACAGCACCATCCTCAGGTAACTTGGAGAAAAGACATCTCCATGGCCTACATTTCTTCAGGGGTTTAAATCGGTTGCATCATAATGCTGTTTTTTTTCACGTCTTTTTTTTTTTTTTTTGCATGAATTTATGTGTTCCTTTGAAGAGACACTTTATTAAAATGCTTTTAAATGTAAATGTGCCATGCAGGCAGATGTGAAACATTTTCTACTACTGCGGAGAAGATGTTGCAAAGAAAAATAAATGACAACAAACAAAACTAATGTTCTTAGCAAAGTGCTCTGACAAGCATGACAATGTGGTATTTATGACTGCAGACTAGACAGCTGTCATCATTTATCATCTGTATAAAGTTAATAAACTGGCGAATTCAGTTTTTATTCATTAAACAGTCTTCCATCAGATTAGGTCAAGTTCCACTATTCCATATAACATTGTTACATCACAATTAGCTCCTTTTGTCACTTTTCCTTGCACGCCGTCACCAAAGTGAACGCTGAAGATGAAATATGATCAGTTTAATGTTCAGAGATGAGTCACTGACCATTTCTGATCAGAATGACAGTGGTTATAATATGAAGAATCACTGAGATGCTACTAGTGTACACTTCTGTTACCCAACAGACACTTACTCTCTCACTGCTCTCACCTCCCTTCATCTACCTCAGGAAGACACTGAAAAAAAAGTCGCCTGTAGCTGATTACATTTAATCAGTCATTAGTAAAGCTATCAATCATAGCCAAGCACGATTACGCAGCACAGCCTGAGTGTATAAATGAAAAGCTAGTTGTCTACAATAAATTACACATGCAGAACGTGAAGAATTTATTGTTTGCCCAGAATTTATGTGGCCTTTCTGACAAGTATAATGTTTGATGCTTACTTGAGTATAACTGATTTATCAACCGCCAAAAATATTTCCACTCAAGAGAATTGCACTTTTTCTGACAAAAATATTTCCACGATTACAATTCGAACACAAAATGATCTGTTTATATTACTGCTGATGTCTATGGAAATATGCATTGTGATTACACAGTTGTTGTCCAATATTTACAACTTCAGAAAAATAAGCGGGGAAAAAATGGGGGAGGGGGAGGGGGGGTGTTACTGAAATAGGCTATAAGTCATGATAGGCTGTAAAAAAAAAGTTATTTATGGTTATTATTTTCATTTGGATAACAGATGGTCTCTTTAAAGGCCCCCCTCCAGTCACGCATTGAGACATTTAAAATGACTCTGCAAAGAAAAATAAATTATTGTCTCATGTTTTTTTCTCCCTACATTTTCCACATTAAAATAAACTTAAAAGCACATCAAGTTTTTTCTCCTGGGACTGAGGAATTATGGAACTTATGCAAATATGCAATTCATTTAATGCTCATGGCCAAATCCCAAAGCAAATAGGAAATGATCAGTGGACTGCAATAAGGTGAAATCGGGGTAAAGCTTCACCTTCAAAATTCAGAGTCAAACCAAATACATATGATTAGAAAATGTTTCTGAGTGATGAATTTGTTGGTTCTTGTAAATATGGGCGCTCTAAAGTGCAGGTTAATGGTTTAAAAGAATATCTGCAGCTTTTAAAAAACATATCTGGTTTATTCTGATTATTTCGGTTTTTATAGGTCCAATTCATCTTTAATTTTTTAATTTCCTTATTTCACAGCTGGAAGGAAGCAAGTAGAGGAAGAAAATGGTGCATGAGAGGAAATATATAAGGGTTCACCCTTCCACACCTCATTTAATAGCATTTCAATGTAAACCACTGCCATCCCGCTCCAGCAACCGCAAACAGGCAATTAGGACTGTTTCCATTTAAGAACAAGATTCCAGAGCGCTACAACTCACTATTGGTGCTCACAGAGATGAAGCACCGTCAGGCAGCTGCATGTTTGTCTTGGCATCCAGGCGTGGCACGAATGGAGAATAAGGAACCCCCTGTGCTGCCAAGGATGAGGATTGAATATCGGTGTAAATGTCCAACAGCATCTCACTTCATCTTGTCCAGGCCAGAAAAGAGAAGTAGCCAGTTTCCAGAGACCAGACCTGAGGTCATGCGGTATGCGAGAATCACTACATCAATGTGGCTTAAACTACTTGGAAGCCCTGTTTGGTGGGATTTAGTGGACTCAGGTTTCAGCCAGAAAAGCATAATAAATTTTAAATGCTGTCAAATTTGTGGCTCTGGCACTATTCTTAATCTTTTAAGAATTAGTTTTTTAAGTAAATAATCTTTGACATTTTCAAATGGTATCAAAATCAGTGGCTGATTTAATATAA
>VURO01049994.1:0-16470 GCA_015108175.1 Pelvicachromis taeniatus | reverse complement strand
CTACAGCGCCCCCACAAAAAAAAAAAAAAAAAAATTTGATTTTTTTGTTAAGTGGTTAAGAACATGGTGAATAGATGGATTTTGCTGTCTCTGGTGATCGACTGATATAGATATGATATCTGAGTTACTTATTATTGGTTTTAAATTAATACAATTGGATTATTTCCTGTTAAAATTAACATTACACATCCTAATCTTATGGTCATTTCAAGTAGCACTATCACTTGTTACAAAAGCTTAATAATTCCTGTCATCTGAGAGCATTTTAGCTTCATGAACTCATTACCATTAGTCCTGTTGTTTGAGGCTTGATCGTGATTAATGGCCATGTGCACTGCCCAATCCTTCTATTTAAAAGACATCTCATATCATGCAAAGAACAAAGGCAGTTCCTTTTAGGAAATGACAACTGCAGCCCTTTATTTAAATTATAAGATTATTGCAGGGAGAGGTGTGATGACAGGGAATTATCTGGAAACAATATAAACCAAAAAGTTTGGATTACTCTGTACTTCTTTTGAGATTGGCCGGTGTTCATGTCTTTAGTTTCACATCCATCTGTGTTCATTTTCATTTATTCCGCTCTTTCCCTTTTACATAGTATCAAGGTCGTTAAAGCGATGTGTCATGTTATTCTAATGGTTTTCTAAACCTCAGTTAAGTATAGAGAGCTGTACAATTTAATCAGCTATATCACTTTTTCACAATTGCCCTAAAATTTACTCTGGTATATTTTATATTTTTGGAAACTTTTGGCTCTGTACTGGAATTGAAATGTATTTCCTGTGAATTTGAACAGAATTTGGCAGCAAAACACGAGCTTGGAACTGGCCCACTGGCATGTCAGTTGTGGTTTGAAGTGGTCAAACGTAAGAGCTTTCTATTCAGTAAAGAACGTTTCTTCATAGCAGTTTTGTTTTGAGAAATCAGTAATACAGACAACAAATGACTCTTTATAATCACGTTTAATTAATCAGAATCAAAAATGTGTGGAAAAAGCTGTAAGACAAATATTTGGGGATTATCACTAAAAGATTTTGGTGGGTATTAAGGTGGAAATGATGCATAGCTGGCATCAAGTCAAAACACGTTTATTTGATTTGATTTGATACCAGCTATGCATCATTTCCACCTTAATGCCCCCCAAAATATATGTGTACACAGTACACACGTGTTCCTCACTGTATACACGGAACACAGTGAGGAATTGGGTTGGATAAATGGAACAATAAATCATCAGAACAAAAGACATGGCGCTTTACCATTTGTCACCTGTATTTTCAGAAATCACTAATGTGAAATATTATGAGATATATTGCTGTACATATGTGGCTATATTTAAATGTAAAAAACGACTGAATTGTGAATCAGATTCACTGATTACTGCTTGTCCGGGTCTGGGTCATAGTCTTAGCAGAGAGTATCTTTTTTTTCTTCTTATCTCATCCAACTCTTGGATGGCCTTTCCATCTCCACATCTCCACTGTGTCCTAGGTCTGCTCCCAGGTTTTCTCCCATCTCACAGAGGAAGCAACCTAGATAGATGCCCAAACCGAGCTCATTTCTGCTGCTCATCTCCTTCTTCTGGCCACTACCCAAAGTCAGAGGCATGGGATCTGCATTATTGCTTGGGGCACGCCACACGTTTCTGGGTGAGAACCATGGCCTGAAACTTGAATGTGCAAATTCTCATTCTACCAATTTTACAGTGGACAAACAAACAAGCTGCCCCAGTATAAACTGGAGGTAGGTCATCTTCGGGCAGGTATCCTTCCTGTTAGTAGGCGGTTGGATACCAGTCTGCTCCAGTCTGTATGCCAAATATCCTTGGGCAAGATACTAACCCCATGTTGCTCTCAGATGCATCCATCAGAGTATGAGTGCGTGTATGAATATTAGACAGGAAGCACTTAGAAAAAGTGTGTGAATGGGTGAATGAACAAGTTGTGTAAAGCGCTTTGAGTGCTCAGATTGAGTAGAAAAGCGCTATATAAGAACCAGTCTATTTACCATTTACAGATAAGATACTGAAACCATCCTGCACTCTCTTTATCACTTAATACGAGAAATTTCTTCCATAAGAATTCTGAACAGAACTGGTGACAAAGGGCAGCGCCGGCAAGGAAGAACAATGAGAAACAAGCCGGGACAGAAAAGCGCACAACAACTTCCTGAAGCTGTTCCTGACACAGGGCGCCCCAAGGGACACAGTCAAATATATTCTCCAAGTCGACAAAATACTTATACACTAGGGGGGATTCTTGAAAGGATAAAGAGTTGATTCAGTGTTCCACAACCAGCCTGAAAACTGCATTCCACCTACTGAATCTGAGGTTCAACTTAAAGTATTGTGCTGTCCACTATTGGTATAAATTTTCCCAGGGAGGCAAAAGTGTGACCCCTCTGACTGTACCCTTCTTAAAAAGGGGGTATCACCACCATAGTTTGCCATTCCAGGGAGACTGCCCTGAATTCCACATGATGTTGTAGAATTACCTACCATGGTAGCCCCACAACATTCAGAACCTTAAGGGATGACGCAAAGTCATCCACCCCAGGGGTCCAGCCCACGGAGAGTTTTTGAACTGACAGTAATGTGTAAGCTATCCCCAAATCCCCAGACTCTGCTTCCTTTACAGAAGATGAGAAGAACCTCAAATTATTTCCTCCACTGCCTGACAAAATACTCATTTGAGGTAAGCACCCCATCTCTATTATAGTGTGGGCAGGAAACTGCTTACTAATCCTGAGTCACGTGGGGGTTTGCCAGAATCGGCCAATAGAAAGTCTTGTTCCAAGTGAATTTCAGCTTCAGCCACTTTCCATTCGGGGTAATGTACCTGTTAAAGCTTGATAAGAATTCTTCGGTTTGATTCCTCACTTTACATCTGGTGTTCACCATGTGGTTTGGGGATTGCCGTCAACCAACTTACGAGGCTTGCAGGCCTCAGCAGTGGAGGTGTGGAACATGGTTAAACATGGACTCCGTCCTCCATCAAACATGGAGGGCCCTAATATTACTGGTTCTGGCAAGAGTTCCATGAATCCATCATCACAGATGTCTTTTGAATTGCAGTTATGGGCCCTCATCAAGGATATAGAATATATTACTGTATGTGTGGATTTATTAAAATTGCTTTGGTAATGAAGATGCATGTCGCAGGTCTGAGTGTACTCCTTTATTCAGAGAAAATGAGTTTAGGTGGTTTTTACCCTCCCTTATGCTCCCCTAGTCAGAATGTTTCAAAGTAACAACCACATGTGGTTTATTTGGGGAACAATTTATGAAATTCACCTTCGATTGTTGGCTTTAGAAGCAGTAAAGTCATTATTGAGCAACAACTGAATTTTAAACAGTCCCTGATGATGGATTCAGCCACAAAGCTCTCTTCTCATGCTTCAGCTAAAACTCTGTTGCTGTCAGTGTGCTTTGTATGTGGGATACAAATGGAAAAAACATGCTACAGATTCATTTGCAGAATAGTTTACAGTACTTTGTTTTAAATCTTTGAATAGTAAGAGGTAGAAAATAACAGACATTATGCAGATTTATTGTTTTGTGAGCAAGGGTGACCACAATTAATGCTAAGTGGTTTGAAGAACTGTAAAACCAGCAATCTAGTCAAAACCAGTAACAAACCGATTCATATCAATATGTGATTCCTGTAGAAAGCAGTGAGTAACAATTGTCAATACTCTTCAATAATCAATCATCCAAGATATTTTAAGATCTGGTCTATAACACTGACCTAGCTGCTTGCATTGCAGGACAATTTCCAAATACGCTCTGTGGCTGTTTCTGACAGGTCTTCGTGGTTTTTAATGACTAATCATAAATCTTCATTTTTTTTCACCACATGGTTTACAACCTGGGGCTGGTCACTGCTGATTGATAGTCACTAAAGTGCTCCCAAAAGACCACGGTCATGTTGACACTGGCGCTACGTCTTATAGACTCGTGAGCTTGCTCACAACCTCACAGGCAAAGAGGACAAGCCTCTCTGAGAGGTTTCTGAAGAGGAAGAATTTTAACTGCTTGCTGAAAGCTACGATTTAATGTTAGAGTGAATCTAAAATCCGGCACAACTGCAAGTATAGTGTTGTCTTTATTTCTAATGTAACCAAAGCCTAACTTGATTTAAATCTACACATGTCAAACTCAGGAAACATACTTACCAATCAGTCCAGTGCAAATAGCTCTTCATGTTTCTCAGTGAGGAATAAGAATTATTCATGGAAGGAGTCATTTAAGGGATCAGATCCAGGACTGCAAGAATATAGTTACTGGAACAGCAAACCTACAGTGACATCATCCTCTTAAAACTAATGGCTATTATTCAAAAACATATGGCCGCTGGCCACGTATGTAGTCTCTCTCTTTCTCTTTCTCGCTCAAACACACACACACACATGCACACCCCCTCCAGCTCCCTAGTCGACCTGTGTGAAACAGAAAACAATTGTTTCTCTGTTCTATTTTCCTTGCAGGTTGTCCACTTTTCTGCCAGGATTTCAGTGAGTGTTATAGTTATATCACATGCCGCAAGCGCAGCTAGCGGGAAGCAAACAGCCTGAGGTGTAACCAGAAGATTGATGTGAATAGTCTGCCAATTTGACTGCAGTCCCAGAATTCCAGAGGAACCTGGTCTGCAGTGCTGTGTGCAGACTCATCCCTCCTGAATCCTGCAGACAAGCCAGAGACATTAGAGGTTACAGCTCTGTAGCTCAGGGTCAATAAGGGAGCCAAAATACCCCTTCTGTATTTAAATAACTGGAAATCTATACACTCTCACACACTGAAGTTCTGGAAATGCCAGTGTTGTCTTTTAAATTGTAAAACTTCAGTCCAAACTGTGTTAAAGAGGATATATTTCTTATTTGTAGCTATAGGAAATCATTTTAATGTTACATCTAAAAATGATTTGTATACATGTTCTAGCTTTATGACACCGCACATAACGGCTGAGTGAAATGCCAACACAAAATCTTCCAAAATGTCCCTTTTAAGTTGCTGGCTACTGATGGTGCATCATAAAACAAAGTATATAGCTATACCTTTAAATACAAAGGATGGTTTTATAGCAGGTGGGGGGAAGTGGCAGCAGCTTTGAAGGCACAAACATGGATTAAGAACAGAGAAGGGCCTCACTTTTTAAAACCTCCAGGCTTAGGGATCCATAAAATGAAACATTTGGACCTGGTGAAAGAAAAAAAAAAAACATGTTACAACAGCTTATTTGCTGCCAAATATTTAAGCTATAAGTCTTAATAGCACTTTATTGTTTCCTCCTGTTAATGTGAGGATGTGGAGTTGCATCTTAAACAGACAGTGGTGCCCAAGAGTTCTCCAGATGTTTCTCTAAATCACAGAGGAGAGGAAGACTGGAGCCTCTTCTGCTATGGAGTTGTTCAAAATAACATCCATCTTGACCTCTCTCTCAGGTGAAACATATTTTTCGAAAGGACTGGGTGGACAATCTTTAAACTATACACCGCTGTATAGAAAATGTCTCAGTACAACAAAGTTTTCAGTTTTTGCACAACTTAAATTATTTTTTTATGGTTAAAAATCACATCAATTACAATTCAATGTGCAGTAGAAATTAAAAGCAAATTATTTACATATATAAATCATCCCAGCTGGTGATGGCACGTGGTTATACCAGAGGTTTTTTATTGTACCAAACTTGATCATAATCTGATAGCTGGGGTCCTGCTGTTGTGAAAGAGTGCTATATAATTAAGCCCAAAGCAAATTTGGCCAAGGTATTTCCACAATATCTGATGCACACAGGGTCTAACTGTAAGCTCTCAATCCAGTTGTCAACTTAAAGACTAAAATCAAGTGTGCGGTATTAAGGGATAAATAAATACTGTGCCTGACTGTGACGTGGAACAAATCAAAATAGGAATTCATCAGCTTCGTCAATTTGAGGTTTTTAGTAAAAAGATTAATCCAACTGGATATTTTTTTGCAGATCATCTCTTAATAGGACAAAGCTGGATTTTGGCCGCGAGTTTTCTGGAGCTCTTTTGAAGGCAGCTGAAGTAATGATTAGAAAGCAAAGACAACATCTGAGGTATATTTTCCACTACCAAAGCCATTACTGAAACCAGATGGGCAAGACACTGGTCTGTTTGATAGCGCCTTGTTTTTAACAGGTCTTTTTATTGACAGAATGATTTCATGTTTTGTAGTTTATGCATGTTGTACTGACATGATGAATTTAAATTCAGAAAAACATTTATATTAAAATTTTAATCAATGGGATGCTGAGACCTACTGCATGTCTTGTTATAGGGGAATACATGCAGCTTCTGTGAATCTTTGGACTTGCATTAGAAAGTCATGGCTGTTGAACTACAGACAATTGATTAAATAGTGCTGCCCTTTGGTTAAGAAAGCATTACAGTTCACCATCAACATGAGCTTTTAATGATGCATAACTCAGGACTGGCATTTACACTCCACATACCAACACACCAACAGTCCATGAAACCACAATAAACCTGGATTCAAAGCCACCCAGACAAGTTTAACATCGCTGGAGAATTGGTGGGAGTAAAAACATGCACGCGTCAGAGATCCTCCGGCATGGAGATCTGGCAACGTGATGCTTTATCTTTCCATAGAGCATGCAAATGTTAGTCTGCCATGGCCCTGTTTGACATGTCAAGGCAGAAGCCAGTTGTTCTGGCAGTGTCACACATCATGTACAAAGACCAAAATAACATCTTACATAAAGATATGAGACTGTTGGGTATTTGCAAGAAAGTTTTAAAAAAAGACAAGTGTTTACATGTAGTAACGATGTAGCTTTTAGAAAGTATTTTTCCCCCCCAATGTCTTAGTTTTCACTCTGACTTTGGTTATGTTTCTGTATGCTTCACTTTATGGTATGATTGACAGTGTTCTATTTAAATATTATATAAAAGCATTTTGCAATGTATGAAGTTGTCACTGGGAGAAAAACAAGACTGTCTAGCAGCAGGATTGTTATTCATCAGTTACTGTATGATAATTGGATTATCTAAATAGCTGAAACTAGAAAGCTGTAGCATAGTAATTGTACACATACGTTCCATGTGAGAGGTGCTTTAAGCAAGAATTACAACATCTTTGGGTCCATGAAATTTCACTTGATAGCAAATATGGCTCTACTGTCTCCACTGCCAGTCTTTGGGGTTCTGTTTTTTTTTTTTTAGGATTGTAACTCTCTTTATAAATTCATTATAGAGGCTGTGCATAATGTCATTGAGAGTTGGCTGACATATTAGATATGATACAGCCTCTGGTCATTTGGGGGAAAACAAAAAATCAGTATTTCCCAACTGGCTGGTTACTGCGTACTGGTTGCTGCTAGGTGAAATGAGTTTCAAAGGGGTGCTGCACCAAAACCCTTTTCGTGATTGCTTTTGTCACTAACAGATTGCCTTAGTCACCTCTAGTTTGCATGAAACAAAGAGTACCTGTTAATTTCACTTAATCACTACTTAGCCTGTGTTTTACATGACTCATTTAAAGTAGGTGGTATGGTGGTTAGCACTGTTGCCTCACAGCAAGAAGGTTCTGAGTTCAATTCCACATCATGTGTGGAGTTTGCATGTTCTCCCTGTGTTTGCGTGGGTTCTTACCAAGTACTCCGGCTTCCTCCCACAGTCCAAAGACTTGCAGATTGTGGGGATAGATTAATTGAAATGTGGGAGTGACTGTGAGTGCAAATGGTTGTCTGTCTATGTCTGTTAGCCCTACGACAGACTGGCAACCTGTTCAGGTGTACCCCGCCTCTTGCCCCAAGAAAGCTGGGATAGGCTCCAGCGCCCCCCGCAACCCTGAAAGTATAACTAGGGTGGGGTGGCAATAAGATTTAAAAAATCTGTCTTTTGAGAGACTCAATTTTTGAATATAACCTAAATCTTTCACTGCGTGATAAGACTGGAGGAATGTCAGTATTGATATTTTAGTGACGTTTAGTGATGTTGAACATAGAATTTCAGTTCTAAAGATATTTTGCTGAACCAAGTGGTGGTCCAACCATCAAAAAGAAACTGAATGACAAAAAACAATCAAAAAAATAATCTTGGCAACACATTTCTGGGTATTTTTTGTTTTTTTATACATTTATGTAAAATTTGTATGTACATGTAATAGGCAACAATGTACTGCTGACATTCAATTTTGCAATAATAGAGTGCTAAAAATGAAACACACATAAGCAGAACAAACAAGAAAAACAAATTTGCCAATACTTGCTCTTTGATAAGTTTTGCAAAACTGTACGACTACAAGGCGTATTCCATGACCAAAGAATAATGAGTACTGCAGACTGAACGTATACGGACAAAAAAAGAAATATTTAAAAAAGGCAAAATCAAGCAATCTGCCACCCAGGCTTACAAATTACTCTGGATTGGTGGTAATGCTTCTCTTATGGTTTTCAAACAACGAACAATGTTTAATGATGAAATAAATGAGTTTCAGAGAAATGTTCACAACTGCTGATAGTGCAGTCTTCAGTTAGAATAATCATGGCAGCACATTCAGACTTCTGTCAATAAGTTATTCTACAACAAACCTTTGTTTGGCTTTTAAAGTTCAAAATACACTGATTTTAAGAGTTTCTTTATGATCAGAAAAAGCCATTTTATAAAAGGCTGTTGGATGTATTTATAAGTTAGCCAGCAGATTGTTAGCCTACATTAATAAAAAGCTTTAAAGTAAAAGGGAACAGCTAGCTTGACTCTACCCCGTTTAAAGTAATACATTACATTTTATTTGTAATACACAAAAAACTCAATGTAATATGACAGTTTGTGCTTCCTTTTATTAAAAGCTTTAGACCAACACAAGCTAGCAGTTTCCTTCTTGCTAAGCTAATACTTTTTGTTTTCTTTTTCTTTTAAAAGGTAAGCTAACAGTTTGCTGGCTTTAGCTTCAAATTTACACGTACAAAAACACGTTCTTGGAAAGTGGTGTTAGACTTCTCCTCTAATTGCTAGCAAAAAAAGAAGTATGTATATTTTCCCAAAATGAACAACAAATCCATAGACCTTTTGAGAAAGGGTGTTAATGAAGTATCTATATACTGGAAATTATTTCAGCAAGGGAGGGTTTTTACTACAATGTCCTTTTGAGTTGAAGCGGAAAAAAGAAAACCCAACCCTTTGATTTGTGTGTCGTCACATCGTCAACATAACACGACAGACATTCCACAGTATCGGCTATCTGCAAATGTACAAAGACATGGAGATATATTAAGAGGACAACAGAAAGCAAAGTTTGGGAATGCTTGTGCAAGTTCATATGAATGATGAGATGCGACCAGTGATGAAGGGGTAGGTCACATTATTTGAAAACATTCTCAAATACGGGACATTTGTAGGTCTTCAGTTTCTTGATGGCATTTTTGAACTCTCTGCTGGTCTTGTTCCACTTGTGGATGCCTGTGAGGAGGTACTGCTTCTCAACCTTGCGGCCCATGATTAGATACTGGTTTCCCAAGTTGTCCAGCTGCTGGCAGGGGCAGTCAGCACCATTCTTCAAATACAACACTAGCTTCTTTGTGTCCTTCTTCTTCAGGTTTCCCGGTTTTAACATCCTCTTCTTCTTCTGCAGGATCACCTTACGGTCCATGTTTTCTCGCTTCACCTCCTTGATCTTGGCCTTGAAAGCTGTGGGTGGAGGAACAATAGAAAGATGAGTTTACTCTAAAATGTGAATGACATTTTGAACAGGATGTGTTCTACAGTGCTGCCTCTTCCCATGATCAGATATAAGGAAATATGCCACTGTGCTTCCCTTTACAAATTATTAATCCTTTTTACCTCATATACACAACAATAAAAAAAAACCTGACTCTTTACAATACAATTGTAGAATTAGTGTAATATTAAACTTCAAGGAAATGTTTTGGGTGCTTTAAACTTGCATTTTTAATATCACATATGGGGAAACTATGTTTGCAAAAATTGACTTCCTGTTGTATAGAAATATATTGGAAAACACTTTCTATTTGACAGTAATAAAAATAAGAAAAACCTCTTAATAAATTAGGTTCAAAAAAAGAGAAAAGTTGGGGTATGACCATTTGCTCAACTGTTCTGACTGACGGTCATTAGTAAATCTGTTCTTGTTTTTTTGTTTGTTTGTTTGTTTACATGGGAAATCTGCAGAAGATAATTCATCTCATGGGAAAATCCTGCAAAGTACTTCAAAATCAATGCATTTCCCTTCAACTTCAGATTTTAGGAAGTGCATTACCACACAGTTTATTTTAGTGGTAGCACTTAGACCACTTTTACTAAGCAAGTATGTTATATGTACATCATGGGCCCATGTACACTTATTCAAATGCTGTCAACTGCTAAATAGTAAGTCTAATAATGGGAATAATCAGTGAGAATGAGGTTTAAAAAGTTGTGTTAAGTGCACGACTACTAAAGGACAAAAAGTTGTGTTTTATTTCAAATTTTATACACAATCAAAAGTACATTCAGAATCTTAATACCATTGGTGGCTCAGGTCAACAGTATTGCACAATAACACAGATAAATGACGAATAGCTAACACAGACCAGCATACCGCCTTAGACAATTTGCTGTTTACACAGGTTTGATCAAACATTGGATCACCATTTATTAATAATACACAAGTAATTTAATTAAAATAGACTAAAACTAATTTTTCCACAAAAGGTGAATTGTTGCAAATCTTGTTCATGCAGAAGAACTTATCCATGATCCTCTTAATTCTGGGGTTTAGCCTAATCCTAATAAATAATGCGGTATGTTTTTTCAGTGATTTCTGATGTTCAAAGACCAAATCCAAAGCCATTTAATTTTTCGGCTTTTCACTTCATAAAAAAAACAAAACAAAGCAAACTAATTCTCAGGAGTAATGCACTGAGCTTCCAGTCAATCGCGAACCACATAGGGGTAGGGTCAGGCTGCATTTTAGCCACATGGTAAACACTAATTTTTTGAGAAACTAGAAAATATTCCCTTTCAAATCCAGTCTCTTACCTGCACATCACATGTATGTTACAAGGTTAAGGTATAAATATAAACAATGCGCATATCTTTATCACAATGAGCAATGCAATATAATTATTTTTTTCCTTCTTCATCTAAGTCCAAGGATGTTTTTCACATTGACCAAAATGCCACTGATCTTTCACTAAACTCTATTTAACCTTCTAATCCCTACGTTTCCTCCATTTTCCCCTCTGAAACAGAGCACGAGTTGGACTTTGGTGGTCCGAATTTCCATAACCCCACACACATTATGACCTGTCATATAGTATATCTAAGTGTGCAATGTCTGACTGAACTGACACTTGTGTCAGAATAAATCCCGAGTCATGCTGGGAATTAAGCCTTGTGACCTTCAGTAGCGGAACAGCCTGACCGAGAGTTTCCACACTCCATTAAGAAGAGAACAAACTCAAACTTCAATCTAATTTTCTCCATTATTTTAAACACCAGATCACTTGCTTTTTTACAGAATTGTACTAGACAGGAAGCCTGTGCTGGATTCTTGCTCTCTAATTGCACTGCTATTGCTAATTGCTAATTAAAGTGTTGAGGGAAAAAAAAAAAGAGCTGTATTAAGAGTGCACATGGTACAGATTAAGACTTATCCTCCATCGAACCTTCTCTGTGAGAGGGCTTAGTGTTCAGAGAAGTCAAAATGGGCAGCAGTCATAATTAGTGTGTAATAAAAGCAAAGGTCTGGCCAATCACTGAAAGGACTTCATCTTGATAAATCCTCCATCCGCAATAATCCTTTGACGCCCTGAACTTTCTTTGCACCTCGTGTTGTTGAGGGCTTAATCTCTTCTTCAGCAGCATACAATAAGACGTGCAAATCATCAAATAACTGACAACAGTGTTTTTCTTTCCTCGCGGTTGATGAAACTGCCCTTGTTTGTGTTTCTTCCTACATTAGTTTCTGAGATTTTAAAGTCACCAAACAAAATAATAAATTCACCGTATACTGTGACCCCCACAAAAAAGAAAAGAGAGGATAGGATAGAAGTTTCTGTGAGAAAGCCATTTCTACAACAGATCAAATCTGCCCACTTAATGTCTATGTGTTGCTCTGTACAACTTAGGTAGTGATTACAAAGTCATAACCCATAACATTAGCATATTAATGGGAAATCGGCCAGGTATGAACATGTTCATGCTGACGTGACCATGTTTTCAGAAGCTCTTCCTGATCGGAAGATCAAACAGCGCTCTTACATGTATTTTGGCCTTACAGTTTTCCTGTGACAAGATTTTTATTTCAGTAAGACCTTTATGTAAAAATCCACTGTCAGTTAGTTGGATGTTAAGAGATTAAAGTTATGGTCATTAATTATATTGGCACAGCTCCACTCCAGTGACAATAAGTAACCCACCAGTTTTACAATGTAAAAAAAACAAAAACATATGCAACTTATAAAAAGGGTTTTCATTTCTGAGGGTCAAAGCTGACGTTTCTTTACGAGAAAAGGGAACGCCTTCAGTGGAATCAGATGTCACACCTTTGTTACAGTACAAAAGTTAAAAGGCTGAGACACTGTCGGTGATTTGGATGCTTTTACACATGCCTGCACACTAAAATAAAATGACCTCTATTGTGAAATTTATTTTTCCTGATGTTGTTTCTGAAACCTGACTCGATTACTTCTGCTGGGCCAGATGTATTGATGGGATCCTTAAGTGCCCAACGTGTCATAAACCCAGCAGGGGGGTGTGCAGTGCTCCTCATTCACAATAATGGTAATGCAAGTGGTCCAAGCCAGACTGAACAGTCATCCAGCACAGGAATGCCCTGTTGTTTATCACATCAGCAAAAGGGAGGGAGCAATTTGGAAAAGGACAAAGTGAACTGTTGGAAGCCGTGCAGAGATTTAATTGAAGGGCTTCTGGAGGTTTTGGGACAATGAGGTACCATAAAACCTTAAGCACAGAGAAAAATTGCAGTGGGAAGAAAAACCTGATGTTGGGATGATGTTTGAAATCATTTACAGCTGAGTGCGGCAAATAGAATGTGTGTGCATAAATATATGCCCGACAGTTAGAGGAATCATTGGGATTTCAGGGAAATAAGCGATATTTGGTCCTCACCAGGGAAACCTGTTACTCGTTCCACCAACTCTGATGCATTAGCTTGACAACACGCAACTCACAGCCATCCTTCCTCCTGTGCCAGAAAAACTCCACATCCAATGGCCACAAGTCAAAAGTTTCACCACAGAATTCTCCGCTTTTATCAAACCGCATGGAAAAATCAAACATGCTCATTTAAATGCTGGGAAGCACTGAAGGGAGTGCAAAACGATGAAGACAATTATTGGCTTCTTTCATTTTGCATTTTAGGAAAAGAAAAAAACTACACACACATCCTAGCCTAGGCCAGTCCTCCTGCAGCTTCAAGTAAATGAGATATTAACTGGACAAAAATTATAATTCACCGCTAGGTTAAGGTTTTTTTCTTTTAAACACATGATTGGTCCTGGCAGGTTAATAAAGGCTTCAGTGCAGGTCTCTGGTTCATTCCTCGAGCCCCTCTATGGTTTTCCATCCCTGTGTTCCACTGACAAAAGCAAAGAAATCTATCACATCTATTTTTGCAGTCTTCTCCAAACAAAACAGGCTTGGATTTAAGACGCTGCCATGTTAAAAGTTTACTGTCCAAATATTGTTTTGGAAATCAAGAAAAGATATCGGGATGACTTTGTTGGATGAAACACAAAATGATTAAAGCGTGGGATATTTCCATCTGCACATTTTCCTTTTTGCTCAAGACAAGGCATTAACTCATGTTTAGCTTCTCCTGTTTAGCTGCTGTTGGATGTATTTATAGGATTTCTCCCCAGACCAAAACTGAATTCCGTCAGTCTGCTGGGAAAAAAAAATTAACAAACAAATCTTTGGCAAGCTGCAGAGCTAAGTCGTGTCAGGCTACGCATTAGTCGTTTACCCACCACAATCAAGCCATACTGAAGCAATAGCGAAGTTTGTTGCATTCCAGACTACGTCCCTCCCTTGCAGGGTCAACACAAGCAACAACGTCTCATCCTCAGCCTGACACTAAATCTGTCTGTGTATCCTCATATGTCAGCTGGTTAGGCGACTTATGACAAGCAAGCAAAACAACATCTGTCTTCATCCAAGATGAAACAAGCCAATAATGCAGCCCGCTCCTCTTGGCAAACCGGTGCAGACTCAAAGGGGCGAGTCCCATCACCGCAGCATAAACACCGATGCAATTTGTTAAACAAATGTAACTTTAAACTTTTTCTTGAGAACTGGAAGAATGTGTGTTTTCAATGTGCGTCCAGTCTATATTTGCTTGGCCTGGCACCTGGAATTCATGCTGCCACAAGCTTTGGTGAATAAAAGATGAAAGTAGAACAACTTGCATCTTGTGTGCATCATGCGTGTATTATTTCTGGAAGTTCTCATGTCTGCAGTTCAATCTGTGTTTGTGTTATTAACTGAACTCAAAGCTTTCAATTTCCTTTTTTTAAGTACATATGGTTTATACTGGATTCCTCATGTAAGGCCTCCAAATTTCCACAATTAAAACAAGTGCCCTCATCAGCTTAAGATCATCCTTCCTTCCTGTTTTTTTATGTTGTTTTCCATTCCAGTTGGAATGGATCCTCTAATAAAAAGAACGTGGGAAGCTGGCTGCAGCAGATTCTGATCCATCTCTAATATTTCCAAATAGGTTCTGATATGTTCAAACCCTGTTTCCAAATCCACTTCAGAATATGTCTTTAGATTTGGTACGACCTAAGAACATGTCTGTAGAGCCGACGAACGGCCTTTCAAAATGAACAATATCCTTGTAAAACTGATCTGCTGAAAAAGACTGTTTTTGATCTTACAACTACCCCTCCGTAAAAAAAAAAAGGGTAGAAAGTCAACATATCAAATGCAGAAAATGAGAAATTCTGTTGTCTTTCAGCACTTTTAATTCAATGCAAGAAACATGTTTCACAATGTTGAGAAAAGGTCAATGAAAGACTGGAAAAGTTGTGTAATGGTAAAGAACCCTCAAGGTGTAACAGGAGACACTGACTTAGATGTCAATAATAGATTCAGTTGGTGTAAAAAGAGCATCTCTGAATGGGTTTCTTGACATTCAGATGGGAAGACAGAGAGCATTTCTCCCTTTAAAAAAAAATAAAAATAAAAAAATAAGATTCATGGGAAATTAGCTCCACAATTTAAAATTTTCTCAACCTAACATTGTGAAACATTTAGAGATTTCATATCTTTGGAATGCAATATGATTGAAAGATTAAAAGTATTTGGAAGAATCCCAATAAACAAGGACGAAGGCCAAAAATTCAGTTTAGAATAGCCGTCAATGCAGCACTGCATTTAAAACAGCAAGTTCTCTGGTAGAAATCACCACACGGGCTCATTTCTGGAAACCTTTGTGAGAAAACACAGTCTGTCACTGTGTCCATAAATGCAATTTGAAACTCTACCATAAAAGACCTGCAGATAGTAAATCTCTGCGTTCTGTTTACACTTAGATTTTATTCTGAACGCTCTGACCAAAAACGGTGATACCAATTAGGCTTTTGCTGATTTCAAGTTTATGAAGAAGAAAAAAAAACATAAAAAAAACAAAAACATGCGCTAGGAATGACATTTAAGGAGCGTCCCAACTTAGTTCGAAACAGGTTTGCATTTGGGAAATCACCTAACAACCTGAACTAAGATTTTAAATGCATAAAGCTAACACTAAAGTAAACACTAGCAATTTCTAACATCTGAATGAAATCCAATGCCTTGCATGTAGCAAATAGTTGTGTATATTAATTCTCATTTACTTGAGAATTCGGTGTTACAATTCTCCATTTAGCACAGCTCACTAAAATGACAACAATAACCCAGCAGGGGTTCCTCCTGCGTTACGTTGTGGCCTGTGCGCTGGAGTTTTACAACCACAACAATTAAGCTCCTACAGCAAGTAGGCTCTTATTAGCCTACTCTTCCAGTTGACCATTTGTAGATTCAAAATAACACTTTGAGCTAAAAATGTATTAAAACAAACAGACAAATTTTGGATAGCAAGTTTTCAGAACACCTATCACTCTTGAATGCTAACCAGGATGTTAATTGTGCTTTTGAGTGGAAATTTGTTGTTGAAAGTAATACCACATATTAAAAATACTCTTTATTAGCCTATATTAGCTTAGATATACGAACTATTTCACTCAAAGACTTTCCAGCTCAGTTAGTTGTTCTAGTGAACTGGTTCTATAATAAAATCTATCTCTTCTTCTCTTCATATTACAAGATAACGATTGTAGAATATTAGCACAAGCCAAACACCCAAGGTCAACACAATGAGAAACAAATTCTTATCTTTCTGCATGAAGAAATGCTATTAGCATTTAAGAATTGTTTTTGGAAATGGTTTATCATTAACTTTTTTTTCCATTTAGGAAGATAATG